>BCLH01000023.1:355672-419563 GCA_001602315.1 Zoysia pacifica
CTTCCTATGCAACAAGAAGTGAATAAATACGATACTCCTAATTTTTTTTCCATTCATTAGTGCTGAAATTAAACATTTTACACCTATTACATGTGAAAATAATGAGGTGAAATTGCTATCTTCTCCAAACACTGTGGGTTATACTGAATATAATTCTTTTCGTGACCTTGCTACAGTAAAGAGGACGATATTTTTTAAACGTGAATTGCCTTTGTTAACTAGAACCCATGTTTCAGGCAACGCTGATCATAAAGGTATGTTTACAGTGCATAGAGATTATATTTGCTCAAATTTAAAATCCTCTTGCATGATGAAAATAAATAACAAACTAGATGAAGGAAATACAAAATGTCATGCCATGTCGTGTTTATCTAGTTTTTCTAAGACAACACACTTTATGGCTTCTCATAAAAATGATCTTGCTGATTTTTATGATGAAAATACTCTATGTGATGCTTTAGTGTGCAAAGATGCCATGTTTACATGTTGTGATTTTTTTAGCTATTTGTGCGCTCCTATTACTAACCATTTACAGAAGTATCATGATACCCAAAGGAGCAAGTCTTCGGCTTTCCATCAAGAAGGAGAGAATAATGAGATTATAAGAATCTTTGAGCTACCAAGTGATTGCATTCAATTACCCCTGTTGCCTCCACCTTTTTATGCAAGTTGCAGGGCATGATGGAGTCGAGGTCTTGACAATGAACTTAAGTTAAAGACGACTTCATAACAAGAAGGGGAGAATGATGAGGACATCATTACTTTAGATACACATAAGAGTACTCAAATTAGTATTAATGAAACTCACGCACAATAGTTGAGATCAGAAGTGAGCTCGTTTCTAAACACATATCTTCCTTTCTTTGAGAAAAAATTGTTACCTAATAACTTTATTATGATTAGAAACATTAAAGAGAGTCAAAAAAAAGCATGAAGAAAGACTTGTAGATGCTTAAGATCAGAACCGCACATTCGACTCCAGAAGAGATCCAAATAACTCTGGTTCGAGTCTGACTCAAACTTCAAGAGCAGCCTGCACTAAAACGGATGTTTCGGTCTCATAGGAGCTCTGTTTTGAATGTTCTGAATATGTTTAGAAAGCTAACAAAATAACCTTTTCAACGGCACTGGCCTCATCTCCAAATTGGACTGAAATCAGCAGAAATTGTTAAAACAAGATAATGTTTAAAAATTGCCCCGAGTGCTGTGACACTATCAATTAGCCTTTAGACTGTGTATCTTTTTTAGGCCCATTAATCTTAGGGTTTGCCTTTAAGGTCGTCCTAAACTCTATAGTAGGCACCGTTATTAGAGATCGGTTTTGATTAGTTTTTCTTTGTTATGAAACAGTTTCACTGTTTGACGGTTCGTTGGTTTTCTAACTTCATGATTTAATTCAGATTTTGTAATTGAATTGTGTTTTTCTTTATTCTTGCTTGTGTTCGATTCGCAGGTGGGGATTAGTCTTCTTGGCGAGGTCAATTGTGTGAGCATAACCAGAGGAGTAGTGGTGCTGCGATTACGAGATTCAAATTGTATTGATTTCAGATCGGATCGATTGTGTGTCGCATTTCCACCAAATCAAAAGTTATCATGACCTGACAGAAGATCGAAAATCACGTACATATCACAAAAAGCACCAGCAAAATTTTCTTGGTCGGCAGGTATCATTTATTCTATTCAGAACAGCAGCAACGTCTAGAAACAAGAAAGCCACCGACGCAAAATATCATCAACGATTTACTATGTCCACTATTGAGGAGGGGGGGGGGGGGACACCGGCAGCTTTATTGGATGAATCATATATACACCCAATAGTATTATTTAGGAACACTGCTGTTTTAGAATCGAAGCATCAAAACCATAACATGCGGTACCATGGAACTCATTCAACGGATAATCAGGTTTTGTCTGACATGCAGTCAGTAGGATGCTCATTCTCGACAGACATGCTTCCACGCCTGTAATTAGTTCTGCACAGGTTGCATTCCCCGTTCCTGCTCTACTGCACAGAAATAGAGCTTTGGCAAGTTAGACATAGTCAACTGAGGTTTGATTTCGCACTGAAAACCAATTAATCAGCCAAACACTTTATGAATTCAAGAAAGGATACCTTTGCATCTTTATTTTCAAGTCGTTTAAAAAATCAGTTGCTAGCACATAGATAAAGGAGAAAGCCTGAATGATTAACAGTTGCATTGTGGTTCAAACTGCATGTGTATTTTCCCATGATTTTTCATCGTCTGGGGATTCCAATACAAAGATTAGTGGACCAGAGTCTAGTCCAATCAGACCCAAAGGTTAATATTGTTCTATGACAAACAGGAAGATTTACTGTTTACTCAATGTACCTTGCTCTTATTAATAATGGGATATTGGAAAGAAATAAAGTGCTATGGAAGATCAAAACACTACTCAAAATAAAATTTTTTATGTGGTATCTTTATAAAGGTGTGGTGTTAACTAAAGAATAATCTTGCAAAGAGAAACTGGGAAGGAAGTAAAAAATGTTGTTTTTGTATGGCAGATGAAAACATTGAACATTTGTTTTTTAGATGTCAAAATGCAAGGTTTCTATGGAATTTGGTACACATCTGTTTTGGTTTACAACCTCCACAATGTGTACAACATATATTTGGAAACTGGTTAAATAGTTTGGGGTCAAAATTTGGACAACAACTGCTAGCGGGAGCATCGGTTTTATGTTGGGTATATGGTTTAGTAGGAATGATGTTGTGTTTGACAAAACTCCAACTAAAACTTATATGCAGTACTCTACAGGGGACGTACTGGCTCCGCTTGTGGAGTCAACTTGAGAAGACCGAAGTTGACAAAGAAACAATAAAAGTCATCTGCAGGACATTAGAGATAGTGGCTATGCAGATTTTCGTCGACTATGGATGGAGATTTAGCAATAGGATTACCTTTTAATTGTCTCATCATTCATACTTTGGTCATTGTTTTGTTTCCTTGAAAGGCAGACGTACGAGCTGCAACTTTGTAATAAAAGCCGTAATCTCTCCGGCGACCAAGGCTACATTATATTTTCCATTATCTAAAAAATGATGAACAGGAAGAGAAACTAGTAAAAGCAGAAAATTAGGCTGCCTAGCGTGTAAGGTAGATAAAACAAAAATTTAAGTAGCGAAATATAGAAATTAATCAGCTTCCAAAGAAAAAAAAAATGAAACATAGCTATTTGAGCTTTACCTTGCCGGGATTTCTCAAAGTTCTCCAGCTTGAGTAATTAATAAACCCATCATTCGGACCCACTTGAGGGCGTTTGCTTCTAACTAGTGACATGGCACTTTCAAGCTAAGGCTCAGTTGATGCTTCTTCATGAGATATGCAATAACTATTGTGACACCGAACATTTAGAAACAATCAATAAATAATATGAATATTTTGTTCTGAGCTTTGCTTGGGCCTGGACTACTCTATGAGGGACAAGAATCATCACAGAAGTTTCAATTTATGACGAAAAAATAAGGAATACCCGTTAGTTCAATCTATGGCGCGAGGTCTATGACTTCAAATTTTCATCATAGATTCTATTTTGTGATGATCTTGTCATGGTCAATAAGTACAACATTGATCATCACGTTTCTTATGTGAGGCCCATAGTAAGAGGACCAACTCCTATGGCTTGTGGTAGAAGAAAATCATGAGATTAATCTCACTTTGCTAGTTCAAAAAGAGATGGACCAACTTAAATAGCCAAAAATTCAAAGCATAGTAACCTCAAGTTAATCTTTTTACGTGAAACGAGAACGAAAGCGTAAACGGGTTGATGTGTAAATATGGCCCACACAACGTGTGCGTGGACATGAGTCGTATTTGAGCCTAGACTGTTACATCTTATAGTGTAAATAGGCGACTGATGTCCTGGGTCCATGTCTCTCTCTGTACAAGCTAGATGGATGTTGGGATGAATATATTTTGTAGTAGGGACAAGTAATATAGCTATTCCCTACATTCTTAAATTATTGTTGCTGTTGACTTCTAACATCAACTTTAACATTTTATCTTATTAAAAAAATTATTCAAATTAAAAAATTATAAGTTGTAATTCAAATAACTTTAATGATAAAGTAATATATAACAAACTATATGATATTTCTCAAAAAATTTTAAATAAGACGAATAATCAAAATTGATAGTAGAAGTGAACGATGAGATCAATTTAAGAATGGAAGGAGTATGTATTATGATATCAAATTAAGAACAGATGAGCATGACGCAATCATTTAATCTAAACAAGTTCATTCTCAAGGAATGGCATTTGGATTATTCGACATCTAATGCTGTAGTGTGAAGAGTCATCGGATAGTCCGATGACTGGTGAAAGTAGACAACTTTATGATATCAGCCTTCAACAGTTAAACCATGGAGGTAGACATTGAGAAGTATGTTTGGGGTCTGAAGAGCTAGAAAAAACTTATGAAAGGCCAAAGAATACCAAGGAGAGAGCACATTAATTGTAAGAATTGGAAGATCTTGAGTGCTAGAAGAAGAGTAAATAGAGCATTCATCCAACCATAGAGCTTGTGAGGCTTGAGAATAGTGTCTTGGTTTGTTACTCTTGGTTTATGGTAGCCTAGACTGGCTAGGTATCAATGATCAAGCTTCCAAAAGGATTATGGCGGACATCATCAAGTTTGTTAGTGGTTTTAGGTTCTCTATCTGAGCTTTTGAGGCTTACTTTTGTGATTGGACATTGTTCGAAATAGTCGGGATTGTTAGTGCCTTCACTCCAAGAGTGAAGCATTCCCTAAAGAGTACCATTTCGGAAATGATGGTAAGTCTTCAATGAGAGTGGTTCAACAACGATTAGAGGATGGTTCCATTCTTCCGAGGCCTCAGAAAAAAAATCACTGAGTACTACTTTCTCTCTACTTGTTTACATTCCGTATTTACTTTCTAGCAAGTAGTGTGATAGGTTGTTTAATGATCCTCTTGGTGACTATCGTGCTAGTGTTTGTCTGCTTGCTTTCTTCGTACCACTAGCATGTTAGGAGTTTTGACCCACTGGGCTTGCATCGGTTTGTTCTTGATTGAGATCAATTCACAACTAAATTTTAGTGAATTAACAGTTACATTAGACCACCGGTTCAACCTCCTTCTTGGTGTGTTTGATCCTTACAGCGGGGCAAAGGTTTGGGTGGCTAAGGTGAGGCCGCGGGCCAGGGTAGGACGGGATGGGGTCTGGGCCGGCCGAGGTGGGGGTGGGGGCTTGAGCAGCAGGGGCGGTAGGGGCCAACTGGGACATCGAGGCAGGGACGTTTGAGGATGAGGTGGGGAGCAGTCGAGGCGGGGGCATGCCAAAGCTTCATGTGGAGGCGTCGAAGAGCTATATTCACTAGAAGATCTACGGGCGGGTGTAGATGAGCGATAGCTCAACCAATCACAGGGTGATAAACCCCTTGGGTTTAGATAGTACAAGATAGCTCATGTCTGTTTGATGTTAAATTATCAATAAATTTAAGTTCATAGAAATACCAATAGAAAGTTTAAGTTAAACATGTTCACTTGTTTTAAAAAATAATGCATAAAAGGATGTTATCATTGTAAAATCAAATGCGAGTTGTAGAGCAAGAGGGATTGGACCCCATAAATCAATAAGAGCATTTTCGGATCCACAAAGATTATAATAATAATTTAGATTATAAAATCTGTAGTGGATCCAAACAGGTCAGATTGTCTTTTTGATTATATAATCTAGATATCCAGATTATTATACTCGCATTAACTGCCTTACCCTACTAAAATCAGATTATATCAGGCAAATGCACTTTTCTTTTACAAATATGAGATAATTACATATAACTATATTCTTTATTGTTTTTTGGGCAAACATGTTAGATAAGTCAAGAACTAAAAAGCAGATTGTAGAATCTAGTCTCCAAACACACACTCAGATTTTTTTTATATAATAAAAATAATAGAATCAACCTCTATAATCTAGATTTTAATAATCCATAGTGGATCCAAACAGGTCCTAGAACCAGCTCAATAAAGTTTTAAAAGTCATATGCTATAGCCCATGAACTCTGACGTAATATGATAATTCATATGTAGTAGTGACATTGATATTATGTAGCAAATCCATATATGCATTTTTTTTGTGAAGGAATCTACATATTCCATTTTAAATATTAACTATCAGAGCTAAAAAGAGACCAATACTTAATTTTACATATGTGGATCGACCACGAGTACACATCTTCGGTTCTCAAATCGATATTGTGAGGACAAGCAATATAGTCTTGTAAGTACTATGATACTCCTACTTTCAAATTAAGAACATATGAGCATGTTAAAATTTCACGACAGTCATTTGGTTTAAACATGTCATTGAATCGACTCGTAACTATAAAAATGAAGAAAATGATTACTCCTAGATTACAACAAAATAATACTCCGTATTTAATTAGACGATCGTGTGTTGTTTAACAGAAAAATGTCACAGGTCACGAGTTAAACTACCGTGGCTGCCTCCATTCCAACAAACGCACGGCCACGCGCTACCACCGCCTTCTCCAGCTGCAGAGGGAACCACTCCGCTGGAGTGCCTGAGTCTCTGTTTACCAACGGCATGAGGAAACGATCCTTGTCGCCATCACCCCCGTCTATGGCCGTCGTCTTAGCATCCAGAAATGCGGCCACGACCCTCGTTGCAGGCCCTGCCGCGTCCGTCTCCCACGCGGCTCGCTTGGCGTCAGGGTCCTTGACGTCGCCGACCTTCAGCGAGAGCACTGCGGTGACATCGAGGCGGCGGAGGCTCCATCCTGGGAGAGTCTGGAGGCGGTGGATTTTCTGGAGCTGCCTGCACGCTAGACTGCACGTATTCGCCTTAATCTTGGCGACTGCCGCGGCAAAGAGCTGGTCCTCGTCGCCATCAAGCGCTCTCGAGGCCTCGAGACGGAAGTAGGCGTCCATCTCCGGCGCGCCGATGGCCTTCAATATCCCCCGGGAGTAGTCGGCGTCCGGCCGGAAGAAGCCCCGCACCTCGTCGACGAGTCCTTGGTCCACCATGCAGTCCACGCGGTGGCGGATGTACCGTTGCAGCACCGGCAGGTCGGCGTCGACCCAGAAGAAGCAGCACTCGTAGCGCTGGCGGAAACCGCCGTCCAGCAGCGCCTCCAGGTATCTGTTCGACCCGCCCGCGATGATCGGCACGCGTCCCCTCGTGTGGACCGACTCCACGGCACGCGTGGCGTCACGGCGGAAGTCCGCCACGGTGTAGTCCGCGTCGGGATGCACGCAGCCGATGAGGTGGTGCGGCACGCCGCGGGTCTCCTCCGGCGTGACCTTGTTGGTGACGACATCGAGGCCGGCGTGGACCTGGATCTTGTCGGAGTTGACGACCTCGCCGCCGAAGCGCAGCGCGAGGTCCACGGCCAGCTTGGACTTGCCGGTGGCCGTGGCGCCCATCACCACCACCACCTTACCCTTGCGCGCCACAGTGCCAGCCATGCTGAGCGCACGAAATTTTCCTGCTGCGTGGTTGCTGCAAGGCGAGAAACAATTGGCATGGGATCGGTGGCGCTTTGCTTTTCTAGGACGAAGCATGCATGCAGTCGCTGTCGTCGTGCATTATATTTGAGACCTTAATTTGGTCCAGCAAACGAAATGAAAATCTGACGCGTCTTCGCTCCCGATCGAGTCAATTTGATTTGTGTGCTATAGCTTGGGCTCCAATTCATGCTGTACTTTTCTAGCTAATATCAGTCAGTACAGTTCGTGTGGTGGACATGTCAACGGTCCATAGTCAGAGTGCTGTTTCTGTCTTGCCAGCTGCCCTAGAGGCAGGATTTTTGTTAAGGAGTAGCTGACCGGGAGAACATCCCGAGAAGACAAATTTTTTTTTATAAATTGAGAAGATAGAAACTGGTACTGAAAAAAAGGTAAACGAAACGTGGAATCATTTTCAGCCTGCAAAACCGTTTGAATTGAATTGTTCTCAACGGTATTTGGTCATACAGTGAACACGAGATGGACTGACCTGTTAGGGATCAATAGTCAGTTAGGCCTCTTTTGGAATAGAGAAAAATTCTAGTTTTCTATATTTCTTCTACAAAATTGAACTAATTTCTGTGAAATTTTTGCGTTCAAAGGGCTTATTAGAGCCTAAAATATAGATTATACGCACAAGTAAATATCTGATCCTCGTGGTTTTATCAGCCACGCGTCTGTTGAGAGTTTCTGTATACACTTGGTCATACATACAGTTGTGAAGCCTAGAGTTAATCTTGAGATGATGTATAAATGTTTTCGAAAATGAGAAGGCAGAAATTGGGGCAGGGAGTTGCTGGGTGACAATAGAACAGTCGTGCGCAAGCCATAGTTATGAATTGTATAAATTTATGGTTATTCATCGGTCTAGAAACGTTTGAATTGAATCGTTCCCGAGTGTATTGGTCATACAGTACTGAAACGGGGACCTAGCTATGGACACAATATGGACTGACCTGTAAAGGATGGATCCGAAGCTACGATGGAATATACGCACAACGGCAAAAGTAAATATCTGATCCTCGTGGTTTAATTATCAGCCAAGCGTCTGTTGAGATTTTTCTATGTACACTTGGTCATACATGCATCTGTGAAGCCAGAAGGGGTGCCAATTAGTATGCTGCCGAAGGTTAACAAAACTGTGAAAATCGGTCAGTTTTAACGGTTTTCGCAATCGGTCCAGTCCTATTTCACTGGATTACTAGTTTCATTTTAAATTTTTTAGATCAAAATTTCGAAAACAAGTAAAATCGATTGATAAAACGGTAAAACAGAGCTGTAAACCAGTGAAACTTGTGGGTATCAAAATTTGAAACCTGAAATGGATAAAACAGAAGATACGAGTCGATTAACGGGTGAAATCGCTCGGTAAACTGGAAAAAATGACCAGTTTACTGTAGCATTTTGAACAAATTTCATTTAAGTTTTACTATTTCCATTTGGAGTAGTTTTTTACTAGTTTCTACGATATTTTCACGGCTTTCATCAAACCAGTAGGAACCGGTTCGAATGGTAACCAAAACCCTGATAGTGCCCTAGCTAGGTTAATGTCATTTTTTTTTTGTTTATGAACAATGGTAATTTCTTTAGTAGCATATGGATTAGCCGGGGATAACAATTTTGGAATCGGTTAAATGGACCAAGGTTCAGGTTCAGAATTTTCGTTCATAAGTTTATTAGCTGAGCTGTTTAATCTTTACTGCAGGTTTTCTTAGCGGCTCAAGTACGTGGAAGGCAAACGTTAGAACCCCAATTCGTAGATTTATAATGGTGCTGTCTGGTGTATACGGTGCTGATTTTTCAGTCTTGTTCAACAGCACAAAACCAGCATGTCAAATATTTCACTTGTTTCACGTGATAGCATATTCTACGAAGATGGTGTTTGCTTTTTAATTTGATTTTTATCCCAAGAACATGCGTGTTCACTTTGCAATATCACCCAAAAAAACGAAATTGTGCAGGCCAAATTACTTTATATACTTCCCTGATTATTCTAATAAATATATGGTGTGAAGGCTTGCTTATGCATAAAACAGATTGTGTGTAATACTACATATGTTTTTTTTATATGTCTTTAGGCTACGAAATTTCTTGTCACAACAATGTTAGTTTAAGAACAGGAGGAACAAGAACTAGGTGGGTTTTATTTAAAATAAATAGGCACTCAACCATTCAGGTCGGTTCTTAATAAAAGATGCCGCGACATAAGAACCAGGAAAGGAGCTGCACTCACACTTGGGCTTAAAAACGAAATGTTAGACATTAGATTTTATTGTAAGGATAAATTAAAGGTTGTAAAACAAAGAGAGGTAAATTTTTAGAAACTTGTTTGTTTCTACTTGTAAAATTTTATTGTAAGGAGACAATAGGTATATACTCCCTCTATTATTTAATTGTTGTCGTTGCTGACTTCTAACTCTAACTTTGATCATTCGTCTTATTCAAATTTTTTTAATAAATATCATATATTTTGTTATAATTTCATTTATCATTAGAGTTATTTGAATCACAAACTTAAAATTTTACATATTTAAACTAATTGTTTGAATAAAACGAATGGTTAAAGTTGGTGTTAGAAGTCAATAACAATATCAATTAAAGAACGGAGGGAGTATAGTAGAAATACATGAAACTAAATAGCAGGTATATAAGCAGGTTTGGAGGGTAAGGCTGCAGTGGCAGCTGCATAGCTATACAACTGATTTCCACTATAAAAGAACCTAGCTACAGTAAAACACACGACGGTAATCACACCTTCCGAACACACCATAACTTTGTTTTATTTTTCAAGTGGCTCCTAATATGGTACTCCCTCCGTCTATTCTAAGTTACCACTTAAGTTTGGTCAAACATGTCTTTTGATCAATATTTTTTATTAATATAATTAATTTTAATACATATAAAATATAAATTATGAAAGTATTTCTTATGATGAATATAGAGGTACAAGTCTTATATCATTAATTTAATCGAAGCTATGTAAATTATTGGTCAAAGTTAGAAGGCACGGACCACAAACTAACTGTAGGACCGAGGTAGTAATGTTGTTAGTGACATCGGTATTAAAATCCATAGTATGGATCTATTTTATTTTAGTCCTTTTAAAATAGATCAAGTGATGTTGTTTCACCTCCTTTGAGTTAAACACCAATTCGATCTCAACCATTGGTTTATATAAAGAAACATACCTCTGATTACTGTCATATGCCAAAACTCACTAATAACTTTTCGAATTGAATTATTCAGTGATTAATAAAATACTTTTACCTCCTAGAAAGTAAAAGAACAATTTAAGACTTGAGATCAGCGTAAATGAACGGTTCCACACTACTTACACTTTTTCTCAAAATTGATGTCTTTAGAATATGAAATTTCTTGTCATAAAAATATTAGTTTAAGAACAAACGAAGTACAGAGCTAAAAAGCTCAGCCAGCTAGGCGTAGGAACTAGAACTAGGTGGGCTTTATTGAAAAAGAAATAGGCACTCAACCATTCAGGTCGGTGCTTAATAAAACTATATTGGATGCCAAGTCAGAAGAACCAGGAAAGGAACCGCCACTCACACTTGGGCTTAATAATGAAATGTTGGGCATTAGAAAACAAAGAAAGGAAAGTCATCAGAAACTTGTTTGTTTCTACTTGTTAAATTTGTATTGTAAGGAGACGTATAGGTGTACCGTGTACATAGTGGCAATACACGAAACTAAAGAAAAAGTATATAGCATTGTCGGTTTTATACCCCTTTTCTTTCAAGTGGCTCCTAATGTGGTAACGATGATGCCGCGCGACAGAGGGCTCCGTCCTCGGAATGCAAGTCGGTTCACGATCTCATATTTATTTCAAATTTTATAGATAGCCCGTAAATACGGTTCTCACGGATAATCACTTGTATCCCTACTCGATTCAAGTGATGCAACACTGGTATTCAATTCAAACCTAGTTTAAATCCATAATACGTATCTACTCTTTTATTTTTAAATTATTATCGCCATTGACATTTACTATTCGTTTTAACCAAAAAATTAATAAATATTACTTATCTTACTATATTTACTTTATCATTAAAGTATTTGAATTATGACTTAAAATTTTATATATTTAGACTAATTTTTGAGTAAGATGACATAAAAATCAGCTGAGACAACAATTTAGTAAATATACGAAGAGGAACGTATCCGATTTGCTGTGAGTTTGCGTATTAGAAGGAACAGCGTCTTTTCAGAAAAGGGCGTGGCCCTCGTCCATCACCGACGACCCTTCCCTGGTGGTGCCTGGCTGGCTTAGTTTCCCTCACGGCCAGCTGGAGGTCTTCTCATGATGACGAATCGGTGATTTATCTTTTTGAACTTAGGAGGACAAGCCATGCCAAGCCTTTTCCTTTGGTGAAACTATTAGGAAGGTACTGCGACCGTGTTGACGACGTCATCACCGTCGCGTGTGGTTGCAATCCGAGCACCGAACTGATACCAGGATTGGATTACGGACCGAACGGTGGAAATAAATGGGGGAACGGTTCCACGAAAATAAAAACCGTGAAACTAGTCAAAACCTGATCTAATTTTAAATTTTTAAAATTGAATGAAATTTGATCAAAATGTACTGTGAATGAGTAGAATTCTTCTGTTTATCGACCAATTTCTTTGATTTCATAAGTTTTGAAGTTTCAAATTTTCAAACCCATCGGTTTGACCACCTCAATTTTACCAGTTTATCCACTCATTTTCAAAATTCTAAAAATAGTATTTTTTGAATTTTTTCCCAAAAATCGGCAAACCCGTGAGGTTTCATCAAAAACTCAGAAAACAGAGCAGTTTTCAACAGCTTTGTAAACCTTGGCTGATACATTCATATTTTTTTCACCGAATAGTTCAATTTAGGCCCCCTTTGAAATAAATTTCTTTTTATGATTCCAACATTGCATTTCGAAGGAAACCTTAATCTCTATCGCACGTCAATCCCCATTTTTTGTTTGTACGCACACGTAGTAAGGTCACGTACTGATTGTTACCTGCCATATGCTCTCGGCAGGAACGAATCAAAGGACCAGCAGTACTCTTTTTTTTTTTTTCGATCGATCAGCAATACTCTTGGTCGGCAGGTATCCATTCGATTCAAAACACCAGCAACGTCTAGAAACATGAAAGCCACCGACGCAAAACATCATCCACGATTTACTATTGCATACTCAGGGGAAAACATAACCAGCAGCTTTTATTGGATGAATCATACATACACCGAATAGTATTATTTAGGAACACTGCTGTTCAAGAATCGAAGCATCATAACCATGACATGCGGTACCATGGAACTCATTCAACGGATAATCAGGTTTCGTCTGACACGCAGTCAGGAGGATGCTCATTGTCGACAGATATGCTTCTACGCCTATATTAGTTCTGCACAGGTTGCATTCCCCGTTCCTGCTCCACTGCACAGAAATAGAGCTTTCGCAAGTGAGACTGAGTCAAGTGAGCTTTAATTTCCCACAGGTAACCAACTAGCCATACGCTTTATGAATTCAAGAAAGGATACATTTGCATCTTTATTTTCCATTCGTTTTAAAAAAAATCAGTTGCTAACCCATAGATAACCGAAAACCTGAATGATTAAAAGTTGCATTGTGGTTCAAATTTCATGTGTATTTCCCCACGATTTCATCATCTGGGATTCCAATACAAAGATTAGTAGACACGACTCTAGTTCAATCAGACCTGAAGGTTAATACTGTTCTATGACGAACAGGAAGAGAATCTAGTAAAAGTAGAAAATTAGGATGCTTAGCGTGTAAAGTATATAAAACAAAAACTAAGTAGAAAGATATAGCAATCAGCTTCCAGAGAAAAAAAATAAATATAGCTATTTGAGCTTTACCTTGCAGGGATTTCTCAAAGTTCTGCAGCTGACAAATAAAGCCTTCATTTGGACCCACTTGAGGGCGTTTGCTTCTAACTAGTGACATGGCACTTTCAAGGCTCATTTGATGCTTCTTCATGAGATATGCAACAACTATTGTGACACTGAACATTTAGAAACAATCAATAAATAATATGAATCTTTTTGTGAATAATAATAGTCTATGTAAATAGATTAAGCAACATGTCATTTCATCCTTAGTCCAACAAATGAGTTCTTCGTTTCAGAAAAGAAAATGATTTTTTTACTGAAACAGAATACAGTTGACCAAAAAATTAATTATTGTTTTTTTCTCAAAAAATAATTTAAGAAAGGTAAAGCAACAAATATTTACAGGACCCAAAGCATAATATTGACTTAAGAGACAATCATGGTGGAGCATGACTTGACAGTGGAGTCTGACCCAGTGCTTTTCTTGGAAACATCAAAGCATGTTATGAGGAAAAAGATAATCAAGTATGTGAGAGTACTATGGACCGATCAATCTGAACATTAGGCTATATGGGAGCTCGAGAAGCAGAAGCAAGATAAGTATCCTGAGCTCTTGGAGACCTACAAGTTTTATGCAGTTTATATTTGCTTACCTTTCATTTGAATTGTATCTTAGAAGTGGCTGAAATCGATGATGAATTCTTTTTAGGGGGGGGAGGGGGGGGGGGGTAGAATGTAACAGTCCAAAGAGAAAGGACCATCTGAAGCGCAGCTACTAGAGATGAAAAATTTACAACCCTATTTCTTTTCGCCCAACCCCATGTTTTTTTTGCCCCACAGCCGCCGCCGCCCCTTTCTGCTGTATCTCTTACTAGGGATTTCTACAACAGGGAGGAAGGAGAGGTGGAGGGGCAACAGAGACAAGGAAAAAAAAAAAAGGTAAACCAGTTGATTCCCTGCTGCGGCTGCTGCGTACTCTGGCGATCCCTGCTGTCTGCCTCTTGCGTGCTGCTGCTGCTCATCTAGCAAGAAGAAAAGGCAAGGAAAGGAGGAAAAGATGGCCAGATGGCTGTGATGCTGCGCTACCGTAGCTCCTGCTGCTTTTCGTGAAAATGGAAAAAAATCATGAGAGGACAGCAGGGAAGAAGGAAACGGGAAAAGAGAGAAGGAATTGGTGGACTCTTGATTTGTTGAACCTTCCACAAATTCGTGTGCTTCTCATCAAGGGTAATCCCTAATTAATCACTAGAAGCTCTTACATCAAGTTTTTGATAACTAAATTGATCAATGAAGTATAGATGCAGTGTTTGATCTAGATGTAGCAAGTTTCTTATTAAATCTAGATGATTGCACGTATTTATTTGCTACCATTGCTTTTACGGTTTTAAATATATAAAAAGAAGCAACATTGTTTTGTCAATGTGGTATGTTGTTTCTGCCATATGTCGCATCAGCCATTGAACGTTTTTTTTTTTTTAACGTACTTGTTTGAATGAGTGTATATACTGAGTTGTTTGATGAAAAGTTGGTGGCAGTGCTAGACATTGTCCATAGTGCTTTTGATCTTCTACGGTATAGAGGCAAGTGAAAGTAGCGGTGGTTTTGCTATCATTTTGGCTTTCTATTTTCATCATCTACATTTTAATATTATGAATCATAGCACCTTAATTATGTTTCAATTGTTTATCATACTATATGACTCTTCTATTTGATTGTTTCATTGGATTCTCAATACCATATGATTAATGAAGTTGATGTGCTGGATGTATTATCTTTATAAATAAAGTTGATATGGTCGATGCATTATCATTATAAATGACGTTGATGTGGTGGACGCATTCTCATTATAAACACAGTTGATGTGGTGGATGCATTCTCATTGTGAATGGAGCATATCATGATCATTGCATATGAAGTTGTCGTCAACCTATGGTTACGACTATACCGGTACACATCGTGCATTCTCGAGGAGGGGTGCGATGTAAAAGTGAACATGGCATTGCATTTATTGAAGTGAAGTTCATCCTATTTGCATTATTACGCATTCATTGAAGTGAAGTTCATTTTATTTGCATTCTTATGCATATGGACTATTACTTTTGCTATGATGTGGATTCTTTTAAATTGATGCTTAAATCAAAATGTTATTTATACAGTTTGTCAAAACAAATTTGCTTGTTGAGATGTTTTTTATCCCACCCTTCCTTTACTCTTTCCAGGTATTAATGATTCACAAAGGGTTTTGGGATGAACCCGCACACTTCACCATTAAAATAATTTATTTTTCTTAACCAATTTTTAGTTTAGATTGTTACCATTAATATGGTAGTCATAAAACTAATGTCGGATGGCTATGTGGCATCAAGCTTCTGGCATCTTATGTGACAACAGCATGCGACAAAAGCTAAAGGGCAAATTCTTTAAGGTTGCAATTCATTCTACCATGTTATATGCAATAAGTGTTGGCCCACTAAAAGATGATATGTCCAACAACTAAATGTAGCAAAAATGGGTAAATTGAGATGGATTTGTGGCCACACAAGAAAGATCGTATCCATAATGATAACATACAACAGACATGAGGGGTGGCACCAGTTGAGAAAAAGCTTGTATAACATCATTTGTGGTGGTTTAAACATATACAACAAAGGCCACAGGAGGCATTGGTTCATAGCAGGATGATAAGTTACTTAATTATGTGAATAAAGGCAGAAGAAGATCAAACTTGATATAGGAGGAGTCAGTGAAGAGAGATCTAACGGATTGACAAAGGAGCTAGCTTTTGATAGGAGATTGTGCAAGCTAGTAATCACGTTCTAAAACCTTGATTGCCAGTTTACCCTTTTTTTTTCCTTTTTTGTTTAGTTTTCTCTTTCTTCTCTTTTTTCCCTTCCTTTTCACTTTTTTTTAAATCCTTTGTGATTTGTCTCTTAGTGGCTTCATCTTTAGCCTACCCAACTTGTTTGGGATAAAAAAACCTTTGTTGTTGTTGTTGTTGTAAAAGATAGGAGAAGCTCCCCCAAACAAGGCCTGTTAGAATGGGAGAAAACACCGCACGATCATTGAATGACCTGGGTGGCTTATATAGACAATGATCCCAAGATAGGGTAGGTTACATGATCCACAATTAGTGGAAACTAATCAGCTATACTAACCAACTATACAACAAACATGGATCATTATCCATATTGCTAACACCCGCCCGCAGTCACAACAGGAGGACACCGGAAGCAAATACTAGACCGCAAATCGCTAAAGAGCTGAGTCGGCAATCCTTTTGTCATGATGTCCGCAAACTGGTGTGAAGTTGGGACATGCAAAACATGAACCTGTCCCAATGCAACCTTTTCTAGGACAAAGTGGATGTCGATCTCGATATGCTTGGTGTGGCGGTACTCAACGGGGTTGGATGACATGTAGATGTTGTCGCAGCAGACGATTGTTGCTGAAGACAATGGGACGTGAAGCTCCTGAAGAAGTTGCCGAAGCCAACAACTCTCGGCAACAGCGTGAGCCACAGCCGATACTCTACCTCTGCACTGGAGCAGGAGACAGTGGTTTGGTGCTTGGATGAGCAAGACAGAAGGTTGCCGCCGATGTAGATGCAGTATCCGGAGATCAACCGTCGAGAGTCTGGATAACCTGCCCAATCGGCATCCGAGTACGCTGTAAGGGATGTTGGTGAAGACGTACCAATATGCAGGTAGGCATCCAAAGTCCCCTTCGCATACCGGAGAATGCGCTTTATCAAAGCGAGGTGCGGCTCCCTGGGGTCATGCATAAACAAACACACCTGCTGAACCGCATACGCCAAGTTCGGACGTGTGAGCGTCAGGTACTGGAGAGCGTCGGGCGATGCTTCGGTATTTGGATAGATCAGCGACAGGCGGTCCTTTAAGTACGAACAGCTTGGCACGAGAGTCCATAGGCGTTGATGTAGGATGGCACTCTGCCATTCCCGCGCGCTGAAGGTGATCGAGTGCAATACTGTCTCTAAGATAGAAACAACCCGTGAGCGTGTGATGGAGATGACGAGGAAGGAGTGAAGAGACCCCAAGTCCGTCATGGCGAACTCTAAGTGCAGGAGGTCAATGAGTCGTTGAAGCTTGGTCGAATAGGCGGTGAGGATGATGTCGTCAACATACAGCAAGAGGTATGCCATATCAGCACTGTCTCATTAGACGAACAGCGATGTGTCCGACCTAGAGGCGACGAAGCCAGAGGACTTGAGATGAGCTGTGAACCGTTGGTACCAGGCGCGCAGAGCTTGCTTGAGGCCCTAGAGTGACTTTCAGAGGAGACACGTGGTTCGGCCGTGAACTGTCAACGAAGCCGAAGAGTTGTTGACAATACACAGTATCGTCAGGATTGTCAGGCAAGAAGGCGTTCTTGACGTCAAACTAATGGATCGGTCAGGAGCGAGAGGTGGCGATGTTGAACACCGTCCGAATAGTCGCCGGCTTGACGATGGGGCTGAAAGTCTTGTCGTAGTCGATGCCGTGCTGCTGGGAATAGCCTCGGACCACCCAAGGAGCCTTGTGACAAGCCAAGGACCTGTCAGTGAAATTTGTGCTTAAGAATCCACTTACTGTAGAAGACATTGGCACCAGGAGGACGTGGTACCAAGGTCCACGTGTCGTTGTCAATCAGGGCTTTATACTCGTCAGCCATGGCAGCCCGCCACTGTGGATCGGTGAGGGCAGCACGATAATTGCCGAGCACGACTGAGGCAGCTATGTGTGCGGCATTGAGGTTCATGCGCACCACTGGCTTGACAATGCCGTCACGAGCACGGATTGTCATGAATGTGGTCCCGGTGCCGGGCGCGGCTGTGACCGGGCAGCCGGCTGTGGACGGGCAGTCAGCTGTGGAGCTGACTGAAGATTACGAGTTGTGGTTGACAAAGCTACGTCGGTGTTCTGCTGTGTAGCAGCAGGACCATTTGGACATGGTGATGGCGGCACCGACGGCGCAGAGGATGCTGATGATGCGCCAGGGCACAATTGCTCAACACTCGCAATGGATGGAGCAGCCACAGGTAAACTGTGGTACAAGGATTGCTCAACGTCAACAGGTGACAGAGCAGCCGTCAGGGGCCGAGCAGGGAAATGAGCCGGCATATTGATATGCTGCAGTTTTGTCATAAAGGAAAAAAGTCCAGGGAAGACGGCGCCATCGGTAGTGAAGCCAAGTAAAAAACTGTCTCTTTGAACACAACGTGGCGAGATATGATTTAACCTGTTTGTTGTCTAGATTGAGGCAACGATATCCTTTTTGAGATGAAGGATAGCCTAAAAAGACAAGCGGCAAAACAAGCAGCAAGTTTATGTGGTGTAATAGCAGATAGATTGGGGTAACAAAAGCAGCCAAAGACACGCAAATGCTCATAGGAGGGAGGTTTGTGAAAGAGAAGTTCACAGGGGGATATGTTGCCAATAGCGGAAGAAGGTCATCGGTTCAGAACGTGGGTGGTTGTAGAAAGGGCTTCCGCCCAAAAGGAAGGTGGCATGGATGCATGTATGAGACGTGTGCGGACGATGTTGTTCAGAGTGCGGATAGCACGTTCAGCCTTTCCGTTTTGCTGGGTCATGTATGGACGAGAGATGGAGAAGAATTCCATGTGCGGAGAAAAAGGACTTGTTGAGGTGGTTGAGAAACTCCATACCATTATCTGTTTGTATGGTTTTGAGAGGAAGGCCAAAGTGTGTCTGGACATAGCGGGCAAAATCAACAATTGTCTGGTGCACATCAGATTTTCGTACTAAAGGATTAGTCCAGTAAAAATGAGTATAGTCATCACAATGATAAGATAGTATTGGAAACTTGATGCACTAGTAATTGGCGACATCCAAATATCACAATGGATTAACTCAAAAGGTGAAGAAGTATATGAATTAGATCTATCAAAAGGAAGATGCACGTGCTTGCCAAGTTGACATGCATGGAGATTATCTAGAGAAGCTAAAGTAGCAGGGCTTGGATAACCAAGTCTTTGATGCCAAATCTTGGTCGAAGCTGCAGTAGAGATGAGGGCTTGCTGTTCTGGGGGTGATGTGCTGGAAGGGATGGTGTAGAGATCGCCATTACCATTGCAGCAAGTGATCACATGCCGAGTCCGCAGGTCCTTGATAGAAAAGCCAAAACCGTCAAATTCGATAGTGCAGGTGTTGTCACGACAGAATTGACGAACAGAAAGCAAATTCTTAACAAGGTTGGGAAGAACAAGAACGTTATTGAGAGCGAGGACAGATGAAGGTGTGGCTACAAGTGTAACCGTGCAAATTAACAGGAATTTGAGAGCTATTGCCAACTGTGACTATAGATGGGTATGGGAGGGATTTGGGATAAGAGATTATACCATCTTTGGATGTCATGTGGGAGCTGGCGCCGGAAGCGACAAACCCACCCGTTGAGAACTGGTGGAGAGTCCGTTCATACCAGCAATGAGCCCAGCAACGTCCCACTGTGGTGTTGGGCATGGCATCTGCAGAGGCGTGAATGCCGTGTTGTACACTTGAGGTGGAGACGGCCGTGGTCTGAGAATGCCAGCCCTCTGGAGTATAGCCTTGCGGAGGCACAGGAATAGCCCAAGAATTGAAGCATACCCATGGATCGAAGGGCGTGGGGGCACGAGGGCAGAGGGGCCGCCATGGTGTTTGCTGTTGGGAACTACCATTCCATTTATACCATATGAGGTGACATAGGGTATTTATAGGGTACAAGAGTGGGAGGATCTAGAACAGCCTACAAGCAACTAGCAAATTTGAACTTCACCACTCCAGGCAAAATCAAATTTTACTACTATCTACTTGCTGCTTAAGTAATCTATGTTCCTAGGAGCTACTACTACCTCCTGCCCACTTCTACACCATTCTACACACTTCTATAAGTGACCCGACAATTCCCTTCCTAATCCTTGTAGCTGGAATTTGGTCATCAAATTGAGCAAGCACAAAAATTGCTGGGCGACAAAACGCCCGCAACAACGACGAACTTGCCCCTATTTTTTGCTTAAACTCAATTTGACCACAACCCTACGTCCTTGTACCCGCAACCATGCCTAACGGTCTCCGACGACACATGCACGTCTGCACATTCTCCTTGGCGACTCAGCCTCCTCTTCACGCGGACCATTCATCTCATCGTGAAAGCCAGGCCACACCTTGGACTCGACACAACTGCCACTGCACATGCCTTGCACGATACCAATAGATAATATGCCACACATGATCGCTGCCTCCTCGATTGCCTCTCCACACAAGCCATTGCTCCTGTGATACCTAGGCAACGTTTTGAGCTCGGCGCACACCAATGGGAGCCCTCACTCACGGCAACTCAATTGCACGCAAACACGACTCTAATCCTCAACCTCGGTGGGAGCACGCATAGGATCTTCTTCACCACGCGACCATTCTCCATTGCATTCACCGAGCTCCTGCAGGTTGCCGACGAGCCCGCAGATGCATATGATGAACTCATTGACGGACTCACCGTCGCAGAACGCAATCATCTCGAACTCCTTAAAGAGCGATTGACCATTCGCCTCCTTCACGCGCGCATCGCCCTTCCTCATCGTCTTCACCGCAACCCACGATATTCCTTCGACGACACACATCGTTTCACCTCCTTCGGTGACACACGCCGTCAAGCACACCGATCACAGAACTCCACCACGCCATGACAAAACCAATGAACGATCCACTGTCGCAGCACCTCGTGCCTCTAATGGCTTCATGCACGGACCGACATACGGCCCGGCAACCGCCAACACGCCGTCGCGATCGCCGCCTTGTGCTGGCCACAACCCGCACAACACCAACGAAGGACGAACCTAGCTCGTCATCTCTCTATTCCCTCAACCTAGCTCTTGATACCAAATGTTGGAAACTACCATTCCATTTATACCATGAGGGGTTACATAGGGTATTTATAGGGTACAAGAGTGGGAGGCTCTAGAACAGCCTACAAGAAACAAGCAAATTTGAACTTCACCACTCCAGGCAAAATCAAATTTTACTACTATCTACTTGCTGCTTAAGTAATCTATGTTCCTAGGAGCTACTACTGCCTCCTGCCCACTTCTACACCATTCTACACACTTCTATAAGTGGCCCGACAAAATCTACAAGGATTATCTCACATTTGCCACCGCCCTTCTTTTAATTCCTCCCTTTCTTCTGATTGGATGATCCTGCATGGAAGTTCGCCTGGGGAGGCCTTGGAGAGGGGGCGGGGGGCGTGACAGCCGCCCTGGCAAGGGGCGGTCGACGCGACCATGGCGGTCTGCGTCGTGACTTTGGCCTCGTTGGCGAGGCGCAACTCCTTGAGGCGAAGGATGAAACAGGCCCCGACGAATGAGGGAAACAGCGTCTGGTTGGCGATGTCATCGGCGGTGGCAAAGAAACGAGAATTGAGCCTGCGGAGGAGGTTGAGGACCAGCTGCGACTCACTAATGCCGTGACCAAGATCATGCAGCGAATCTGCCAAATTTTTCATGTTCTGGCAGTATTCGTCGATGCGAAGATTGCCTTGGACCAGAGAGTACAGCTGGCTGCTGACGAAGCTAGCTCAAGACTCCTTGTTGTTGAGGAAGTTATCCTTGATGGCGTTCCAGAGTTGATGAGCAGTTTGGTCTGGACCCAAGGCGAGGTCGAGAACATTGTCCTCCACCAAGCCGAGGAGCTAGCAGATGACGGCAAAGTCGGCCATTGCCCAAGTTGGGTCGTTAGGTTTTGGCGAGGAGGTGCCATCGATGTGGGAGGTCACACCGAACTTACCACACAGGGACTTGAAGAAGCTGCACCATCAGGAGCAGCTTGTGTTGTTGAGGTCAAGCTTGAACGGGACATGCGTCATCAGGACGACGGTGGCGAAGGGATTGATGATGATGGGGGTAGGAGTGCTGGTGAGGGCCGGAGAGGTAGAGCCGGCAGAGGGGGTTGACGGTGTGCTGGACGCCATCAGCGAGAGAGAGACGAGAGGGATGGCGGCGCTAGTAGATGAGATGCGTGGTGGCGCTAACAGATGAGAGATGAGGGGGGCAGTGGGATGCATTAGGATCGAAACGCGAAGGATACCATGTTTGATTGGGAGAAAACACCGCATGGTCATTGAATGACCTAAGTGGCTTATATAGACAATGATCCCAAGATAGGGTAGGTTACATGATCCACAATTAGTGGAAATCAGTTGTACTAACGGACTATAGAACAAACATGGATCAGTATCCATATCGCTAACAAGGCCTTAGAGCATCTCTAGCAGATGCTTTAAATAGGTTCGGTGCTTTAAAATTTAGGAATACATAAAGCACCACCTTGCTTCAATAGATGCTTTATAATGGGATGGCACTTCAAAACTTTTTAGAGATCCTGTAAATCACTCCCTTTGTGCTTCATATTTACAGCACGAAGACTCATGCTGTATCCGTGCTTTATCTTAATTTGGCTTGGCGAGAAGCAGATTCTTCTTCCGCTGGAAACTCTCGATGGAACCGAGTCCATCAGTGCTACTTCTGCCGGTGCCGTAGTGGCCACCACTCAATCCTCCCAGCACCACTAAGTCCATCAGTGTCACTACTGTTGCCATACCCACTCGACAATCCCAGCGCCGCCTCCACTGACATTGCTGTCGCCCCCACCCGACACTCCTGATACCACTGAACCTGCTCGTGTTGCTGCCGCGCTGTGCGCCTGTGCGTGTAGCCGAAGAGCCGTGAGCATGAAACGCTCGCTGCACAAGGCAAGCACGAAGCAAGAGTTCTTTCTTCCTCGGCCACATCTCTCTTCTTGGTGCCAAAGTAAGCCATGGAGTGCCGGCACTCGCCTCATGCTCAGGCAAAGCTCCAGGAGAAGATGCTTTCCAGTTTTGCCCATCTCATCGCTGACTAAACCACACCAAAGACTCCGCTGTGCAGTTGCTCGCTACCGGCATGATTCTGGTGGGCTCGTAGTCTTCTAAGCAGCTCGCCGGCGAAGTCTTTGTGCCCAACACCACCGACGCCTCAACCATGGTGGACGACTTTGAAGTGCTCGATGAATTGCCACATAGGTAAATACAATTATAAAGCATTTATTTTAGAGAATCTGCTAGAGAACAGCACTTAGGATCTTTAAAAATGAGAGTTATAGGATCTGTAAAACTAATTTTAAAGCACTGATGTTAGAGCACCTGCTGGAGACGCTCTTAATCAGTTAGGGTGAGATGTGAACTTGTCAGAGGAAAATAATTTGATTACTTCAGAGCTGCCAACATTTCTTTCTGCAGAAATGTTGGAAACATTGGTATTTCATATACCGCACTTGTTATGAGTACAAATCATGAGCAAGATGAGAAAGAAGAGGTTTTCAGGTTCTATATGCAACATAACAGCACCACACCTAGTTTTTTCTTGCTTAATTTGTTTCAGACTCTGAGGGATTATTGTCAATACAAGACACAAACAAACAAGCAACTTTAATTCTTATTCGCATCAACTATGATTGGCTGCTAGCATAAGACACAACCAAAATGGTTGAACAAACTAGTCAATAGAAAAAAAATATCGGCGGATTACCTCCTCGACCGCCCAGCAAAGCAATGCACTAACACATTGCCTCCAGTGCTTATAGCTCCATCTATGAAACTAAAGCATTCATCGAAATGCTTTGACAAATCAGTGTCCGGGCTGTCAAGAACTGCATTGATGCGACAAAGCATTGTTTAGTGTGCACTGTAAACTTCATTATAAAAGCAATTAATGAACATAGGTAGAGCCAAGTGAATGAAGATTGATAAAAGCGTAACAAGATACATAATAAATTGAAAATCAGATAATTACAATTTTTATTTTTCTGTGAATAAAGATTGATAAAGGATAGCAAGATATACAACAAATTGAAAATAAGATCATTACATTTTAGTTTTCATTTCACAGAATTTCACATTTCAAACAAAATTTGATCAGTGAGTGAGACCCAATCTTTCATACTGAACCATTACAAATAGGGCAGGGTAGCATATTTAGAATAGAAATGCAGCATTTTTCATGTGGGTCAGACATAACATGCTGTGATTTGTGAAACATGCTAGGAATGATGGGGAGTAGGTTGAGTAAATTTAGTGAACTTCGCATTGATTGCCTAGATTGAAACAAACTGAACCAGCATAAGTTTTAATGGACCAAAATATATGTGACACAGGAAACAAGAGAAATTAGATCCCAGTTGGCTGCGGTAACACAATTGGATTTTTGAGAAGTGAGAATGGCCACCTGATTTCACTCCTCTCATTGATACCGTATACTTGGCATACAATCCATTAATTTTCACTAGTTTACAATCACAAAATCTCAAAAAATGATTTCTCATATTTTACTAACTAAATAATATGGAGAATTTTAGGTAATTACAACTCATAAATGGTGTATGAGATGGGTAGGTCACAGAAAGCATCGCATGTAGGCGATCTGGTCATCAAGGTGACAGGAAATGTGTGTTTTTACTATTGTTACTATTATATAATAAAGGGACCACAACCAAGAATCAAATGCTGGAAAATGTAATTAGCAGAACTGGGGGATATGTCCAGCTTGCTCACATGACATTGTCAGGGTTTCAAAGCAGACAATAGAAGTTATATATATCAATATTTGTACTGAAAAATATTAGTAAAGAATTGAAATAAATGCAAGTAATGATAGATTACCGTCAATTTTTTTGTAATTAAATTCAGCTGGAAAGGATGGATTCAGCGATCTGGCAACGATCAAGATATGGGTGATGTTTAAGCTCTTCAGAGCCTCCCTGTTCAGCGCAGCACCAACAGATCCCAAATAGAGACCCTATAAATTGTGATTAGATATCTATTAAAATAAGCAACAGTTTCATACTCCCTCCAGCCTCAAATTGATGTCGCTATTAACTACAAACATCAACTTTGATTATTCGTCTTATTCAAAAAAATATGATAAATTTCATATATTTTGTTACAGCTTGTTTTATCGTCAAAGGTATTTGAATTACAACTTATAATTTTTTAGATTTGAATTAATTTTTTAAATAAGACATATGGTCAAAATTGATATTTGTATGCAACGGAGTGAATAGAAGACTTGTTTTATGATTTTTTTTACAAGAAATTATTGTTTATGAATTCAATACATCTCCCAGCTGATCAGGGTAACATTTCCCATTCACGAAACAAGCACTGAAACAAAATTTGAGATCGATGGTCCATTCTTATCCCTCTGAGATCAATTGCCATCACAAAACGCGAATCGAATCGATCAGGCCGCATCTCCGAAATCGTCCGTCGCATCCGTTAATCACTGGATCGCTTAGAACGGCGTTGCAAAGCGAAGGATCCGGAAACCAAATCAGGAAGAAAGGATGGGCGGACCTGGTCGATGTGGCATGGCAAGTTGTCGTCCTTGCGGTACCGTGCCGCGCAGATTCCCTGCATCAGCGCCATGAGCACCCGGGCCTGCTGCTGCTCGTAGTCATCCCTCCCTCGCTCATCCCGCTCCGCCGCTTGCCCCGTCTCCGGCATCGACATGGCTTCACCCCTCGCGATGCGGAACCAGATCCTCTGGCGCAAGGCAATGGCCAATGGGAACTTCGGGAAGTGCGTCCGTAGCTTTCGTTGGTCACCGGTAATGTGTGCCCGCGGCCCAGCTAGCCCAACAACAACAACCTTCTATACGTAGTGGGCCAAATCTTGTGGTAATAGTTTGCACTTCTCTTAGCCACGTTTGGATCTCCATTTTGGTGAAATTAAAATTTATATAATATTTAAGTTATTTGATTTGAAATTTGATATTTTATAATTTTTTGAGCTCATAAATAAGCCTATCTCAAAATTCATAGGTCAAAAATAAAAATGAATTCTATAGATCATTATCTTATAATTTTATTCTCTAACTTATAACATACTTTTCAACTCACTTTCTTACAATAAAAATGCATCATATATGCATGTCTTTTGTGCCTAACAATAAATATATAAATATATTTCATATGCAACTATATTAGCTTAATTAATCTATTTTTAAATTGTAATTATTAGAATAAATTCAATTCCAAAGATCCAAACGGGCTCTTACAGTTTTTTTCCTTTTCGCTAGGCTAAATTCACTTTCTACTACTAATGAGTAATGACTAAGGACAGCTCATGAATGAATTTATCTCTACTCTTAAAAACTATAGTTTTTCTTTTCTAAGTAGTTATGGTAAAATATTCTCATAGATTAGACTACATGCACACGAAAAATACACCTAGAGTTACTCCTTTTTATAATCTGATGGATGCACACGAAAAATACACCTAGAGTTACTCTTTTTTATAAATCTGATGGATGAAATCTCTTCACTGATATCTGTTACAAAACTAACGAAAGACCTTTTCTTGATCTTCCAAATCTTAGGCCACATAAGATCAGAAGAAAGTTGTTGAAAACAAAATAAATTTATTTTAATATTAATATATTATTTTTTAAGTTAATATTTTTTCTTAGACCATATTATTAGCACAAATACTGGGATTAGTGAATTTAAGGAAGAAAGTTTCTATACGTAGTCTTTTTAACTGTTTTGATGTGTGTGTGGTTCTCGATCTTTCGTTAAGTCGTGATAACTCTCGATTTAGTGGAGATGCGACACACAATTGATCCGGCCTCAAATCAACAAGATTCAAACCTCACAATCACAGCACTACTTTTCCTCTAGTTATCAACAGTGCACACATGATTGACCTCGCTAAGAAGGCTAATCTCAGGCTACGAATCAAAAAACACAAGTACGAACAAGGAAGAACGCAACTTAATTGTGAAATCTGAATTAACTCACGAAGTTAGAATCCAACAAACCATCGAACGAAAAAACTATTTGATAATAGATGAAACTAAGCAAAAACCTATCTCTAATGATGGTGAATACTATTTATATAAAAGTTAGTGCATCCTTAGGGCACAAACCCTAATACTAATAGGCCTAATAAAATACATGAACCAAAGACCAAAAGATGGTGTCACATCACCCTGACAAATTCTTAATGTTATATTGTTTCGGTGATTCTCAGAGATCTAGGAACTATTTAAGCATGGGATTAGATCCGTTGAAAAGCTTATCTTCTTAACTTTTTATCTATATCTAGAACATACAAAACAGAGTTCGTATGCAACCTGAGCATATATTTTAGTGCAGGCTGCTACTGGAAGATTCACACTCCTTTTGGAATTTAACGTCCTTCCTTGTCTTATGCATCTCCATGTTATTCTCTAAGTTTTCTTGCTTCTCTCCAATGTTCCTAATCATAATAAAATCATTAGATAGCCACCTATTCTCAAAGAAAAAAAATATGTGTTTAGAAACGAGCTCACCTCTAATCTCAACTATGGTGCATGAGTTCCATCAATACTAATCTGATAAGTGTTGTGTTTATCTATAGAAGTGATTTCCTCATCATTCTTCCTTTCTTCTTTTGGAGTCATCCTTAACTCAAGTTCATTTTCAGGACCTCGACTCCACTATGCTCTACAACATGCATGAAAAGGTGAAAACCACGAGAGTATTTGAATGCAATAACTTAGTGGCTCAAAGATCCTCATAATCTCATTATTTTTCCCTTCTTGATGGCAAGTCATCCTCGACTTGCTCCCTTGATTAACATGATTTTTTAAATATTTTGCATGATCAGCATCATCATTATCATTCTTATGTGAAGACATAAAATGGGTTGCCTTAGAAAACTAGATATTTTGTATTTCCATTATCTAGTTTGTCATTTATTTTTACCATGCAAGAGGATTTAAAATTTACGCAAATATAAACTCTATGCACCATAAACACACCTCTATGATCATAGTTACCATTAGCATTGAAATTATTTCTAATGAAAGGAGGCAATTCAGTTTGGGGAAGCATTACTCTCTCTACATAACTTAGATCACAAAGAGCACCATACTCAATATAACCCAAAGTTTTTGGAGAAGATAGCAATTTTAGTTCATCATTTTCACATGGTGGGAGTCAAATATTTAATTTTAGCACTAGTGGATGGATAAAAATAAAAATTATCAAGTTCATTCACTTTTTATTGCATAGGAATAATACAAATATCAGCCCACAATTCCACAATATCACAAGAACCAGTGGACAATTCAAACATTGACAAAGATAAATAGATAAAAGATAATACTAGCGGCTGCTTTACAATTGCAGGATAGACAAAAAGTTTTAGCATGACTAAAACATTGTCACTTTTTGTAGATTGAGGTTCAATAAGTTTCTTCTCATTTTCAACAATACCTTTTAACGTGTTATGATCAGTTTCATCATAGGCTTTGCATGGAACATTATCTCTTCTTTCTCCATGTTTGTATTAGTGTCATTTTCTTGTTTGATCTCAATTTTTTGTAAAATGTTATGTGCAATAGGAGGTAAACTAGAAAGGTTCTCCTCTAAAGAGTGTACATCACAACTAGAAATATGTTCAGAAGATATATGAACAAAAGTTTCTCTTACTAAAATTTTAGCATCACTCTATGACTGAGGATATTTTTTGTCATATATAAACATAGCCACCACGTTGAAACACTATCAACTAATGCACTAGCAACATTCAAAAGCTTTTCCCTTTCACACGTACATCATTGTTCAAATATATTATCCATCTCTCTTTTCCAAGAGATATATTTAATAGAATTTTAACCATCATATAAAGTAAGAGATGAAGGAATATAATTACTCGTGGAAGGTGATGATGTAGCAATGGCCCAAACCTCATATGTCTTTTGATCACGAGCGTCATCTCTCTGAGGTGGATTAATTCTCTCAAGGTTTGCCAACATATTGTCCACAAACTCTTTTTCTTTTTAAAAATTGAATCGAGATTATCAAAGACTCTTTGCAAAGTACTAATCAACTTGTATTCACCTTCTTTTCTTCCTGTCATGGTTAGATAGACAATGCAAAATATTATTCCTACAACTACAGTGGAATGGGTTGTAAAATTTCGCAAAAGAAAACATCTTACCGAGCTTTTGCAAGGTTCTTACCAACGCAAAGCAAATGTTGGTGCAACCGGTGGCAAGAGAAACTTGAAATCAGTGGTGTAGAAATTGCAAAGTCAAATACAGTGCTGACTAAAAGTGAATATGTGAAGCTTGGAGGGCTAAAAATTTATTAGTGGAACATAGTTCTATAATAGATAGCAATATCGAATAAGTCTTTTAAGTATTATGTTCTAGTTGCTGGCCCAATCTTATAGAAAATCCAGATGTTAAAGGAATATGCATGAAGATATCAAAGGACAGTAACAACACAAACGATAAAAGCTCTAAAAATCAGCAAATTGTTCAGCACTTCAAAAATTAGCAAATGTTAATTTCTGGCTTCTTAATGTCCAAATTTTTTATTTTTCTTTTATTTTTTCTAATATTTTTCACTAACCAGAAGCACAAAAGATGGTACATGACCAACTTTCAGATCAACATGATGAAAGATGTGGCATGGAGAAAATCTCAAATTTCTATTACATCTGTTCTGAAACTTCATAGCGTGAAAACAGAAACTTCTGATCTGAAATAATTGAATCTATGGCCGTCAGATGTTGAAAAACTTTCTGTAGATATCTGAAAAGTATTTATATGTCTAATTTGGAGTCCAGAAACAAAAGTATAACTATAATGATGAATCTCCGTATCAGGTAATATTAAGGTGCAGCTTAATATGACTAAGGAAGTTCTTCATCGGTTGGAGATTGCTCGCGATTTGAGAACTCTGTCCCTAGAGGAGGATTGGCTGCGAAAAAAACTAAAGCATCTCTGTTTGGGACTAGCCTCTCTTGAGCGTACTATTGCAAGGTCTCGGTCCCGGATTCTTTATCTTAAGGAGGGTGATGCTAACACCAGGTTTTTTCACCAACATGCAAGGTTTCGAAAGAAGAAGAACTTCATAGCCAAGTTGCAGGTTGATGACCAGATTGTCACTGAACAGTAGGAAAAGGAGCAAGCCGTTTTTCAGTTCTATGATAATCTTCTTGGGACGGCTATAGAAAGGGAACACTCCCTTGACTTATCATCTTTTCATTACCTCCATCAAGATCTTAGTGTGCTGGATACCCCTTTTACAGAGGAGGAAGTTTGGTTGACCATCAAGAGCATGCCGAAAGAAAAAGCGTCAAGACCGGATGGCTTTACTGGATGTCTTTATAAAACATGCTAGGAGATAATCAAGGAGGACGTGTTGGCAGCCCTAGCAGCAGTCGTGAGGCCATGTCTACAAGTTTCGGCTGCTCAATACTGCTTTCATCACCCTCCTCCCGAAGAAAAAGGATGTTGTGCTAGTAAAAGACTATCGTCCCGTTAGTCTCATACACAGCTTCGCCAAGATGGTTATCAAGATTATGGTTAATCGGTTAGCACCTTTGCTGCCGGGAATGGTTAGTATTAACCAGAGTGCGTTCATCAAAGGAAGGAAGATTCATGATAACTTCCTTTTAGTCCAGCAGATTGCCAAGAGTTTGCATAGACAGAAGGAACCTCACATTCTTATGAAGTTGGATTTTTCAAAGGCTTTTGACTCAGTTTCTTGGCCCTTTGTTCTTGAAGTCTTGCAGCATTTGAGTTTTGGGAGACGATGGTGTAACCTTATAAGTCCGTTGCTCTCCACTTCTTCTACTTAGGTGCTAGTTAATGGGCAACCGGGTAATTTCATTCACCATCGCAGAGGGCTTCGTCAGGGAGATCCCCTCTCCCCTATGTTATTCATTTTGGTGATGGATGTGCTGAATTCTCTTGTTGACAAAGCATCTCGAGATGGTCACCTTCAGGCGCCAAACAAGACAGCGCATTTCCTTTTATGCCGATGACGTTGTTCTCTTCTTGAGGCCATCAGCTAGGGATTTGTCGATTGTTCAACAATTGCTGCAGGTGTTTGGGCACTCTTCTGGCCTTAAAACCAATATTGCGTAGAGCTCTGTAACTCCAATTCATTGCTTGGAGGACGATCTTGCATTAGTCACCGAGCTGCTGCCTTGTGAGATTGGGAACTTCCCTTGTAGTTACCTGGGACTTCCGCTTTCAGTTCGAAAGCCGACTAAAGCTGATATCCAACCTCTGATAGATAAGGTTGCTGATCACCTACCAAGCTGGAAAGCTACACTTATGAACCGAGCGGGTGGGCTGATCACTGTGAAATTAGTGCTCACAGCTAATATCCTAGACCTGCCTAAATGGGCTATCAAGGCTATTGACAAGAGAAGAAGAGGTTTTCTTTGGAAAGGTAGTGAATTAGCTAATGGCGGCAGTTGTTTAGTCTCTTGGAACAAAGTTTAAAGGCCATTACAGTATGGGGGACTTGAAATTCACAACCTAATAGTGTTGGGTTGGTCCCTTCGCTTGAGATGGCTATGTTGGAAAAAACGAATGCACCCTGACCTTGGGAAGGCTTTTGCATTGATGTTCCGCACAATGCACAGCCCATGTTCAATGTGGCTGTTCGTTTTGTAGTGGGCAATGTTCAATCAACCAAGTTCTAGACTGACCGATGGCTAGATGGCAAAACCACTTCAGAACTTGCACCACATCTCTTTGACAGTGTCCCTAAGAGGGCGGCCAAGCAGCAGACAGTGAAGCAGGCCCTCTCAAACAGAACCTAGGTTTCGGATATTAAAGGAGCTCTCACGGTACAGATTTTAGTGGAGTATATCCTGATTTGGGACATAACTGATGGCATTCAGACACAGCCAGAATATGAGGATAGGCACATCTGAAAGTTGTCGAAAAATGGTTCCTATTCCAGCATGTCGGCATATAATGCCTTTTTCTTGGGGGCAATCAGATTCGCACCTTAGAAGCGTATTTGGAAATCTTGGGCTCCTTTACGTTGTAAGTTCTTCATATGGCTGGCCACTAATAATCGGTGCTGGACAGCCGATCGTCTTGCGAAGAGAAATATGCCACATCCTGCAGCTTGCCTCTTCTATGCCCAGGAAGAAGAATCCATACACCATGTACTTCTATCTTGTGTTTTTTCAAGACAGATTTGGACAGAAGTTTTACAACGCCTTGGAGTCATGTATTCTGTTCCACAGCTTGCAGACGTCATTTTTCAAGCTGGTGGAGTGCTGCTCGGTATTCTTTTCCGAAACAATGTAGAAGGGGTTTTAACACGCTGGTTATTCTGGTAGCCTGGGAAATCTGGAAGCACCAGAACGACTGTGTGTTCAATGGGGTTCAACCACATGTTTCAGTAGCGCTGCAGAAGGTCCCGCTAGAAGCTGATCTGTGAGGCAAGGCAGGGACAGCACGACTGCCAAAGCTGATCTCCCAGGCATTGCCTCCCTTGGGTTAATGTCTTGAGGGGTTTCTTGTTTCTAGAGGTGGCGCATCTGGTCATCCCAGATGTTATTTTAGTTGTAGCCTTTTGTGTGTGTTTGTGCTCTGTGGGGTGGGAGTCTTTTACCCCGCATTTCGTTGTTTTTGGACTTTTCTCCTCTTCTTAATGAAATGATGCGTAGATCTCCTATGCATTCGAGAAAAAAAAAGATTTTTTAAAAGGCTGAAAACAGATTCAAATTTCAAATTGTGCGAAATTTGTGGATGCTTTTGTGGAGGAAGCTTACGGATGTGTAATTTGGATGCTAGAGAAAGGGTTGGGTAGGTGAGAAATTTTTTTATACAATATAACAACTGTGACACGATAACAGATGAACAACAAAGGGAAACACTTGGATTCAAAAAGATTTCAAAATCCAGCAACCAATACACAAACTAAGGACACAAATTCAACACTACAGACTCTGAAATAAAATTGTGCAAAGAGTAAACATGGCTTGGACAGGAGAACACCTAACGATCTACTTTTTTTCTTGGGTTGCAGTTTTTCTGTGGACGATAGGATGAATGCAAATTTGACAAAGATAGATGTGAACCTAACGGTATATCTGAAGCTCTGATTACCACTTGATGTATACGTGGTTCTTGATCTGTCGTCAGGTCATGATAAATCTCAATTTGGTGGAGATGCAACACACGATCGATCTAGCCTCAAATCAAAAGTGTTCGAGCCCCGCAATCGTAGCACTACTTCTACTCTGGTTATCATCCGTGCACACACGATTGACCTTACAAAAAAGGCTAATCCCAACCTGCGAATCAAAGAACACAAAAAAGAACGCAACTCAATTGCAAAATGTGAATTAACTCACGAAGTTGAAATCCAACAAATCGTCAAATGACGAAACTGTTTGATAATAAATGAAACTAAGCAAAAAAAATCTATCCCTAATGATGACGGCTACTTTTTATATAGAAGTTAAGACATTCTTAGGGGCAAACCCTAATAATAATGAGCCTAGAAAAGATACATGACCCAAGGATCAAAAGATGAAGTCTCAATACCCTGACAGATTCTGGATGTCATTGTTTCGGTGATTTTTAGAGATCTAGGAAGTATTTTAGCATGAGATTAGATCCGTTAAAAAACTTATCTTCTTATCTTTACATGCATATCTAGAACGTACATAATAGAGTTTGTATGCGACTAGGATATCTGTTTTAGTGCTGGCTGTTCCTAAAGTCTTGCTCAGACTCGAACTGAAGTGGGATTCAAACTTCTTTTAGAATTGAACGTCCTTCCTTACTTGTGCATCTCCAAGTTATTCTCTAAGTTTTCTTGCTTCTCTCCAATTTTTCTAATCATGATAAAATCATTAGGTAGCCACCTATTCTAAAAAAAAAAATATGTGTTTAGAAACGAGCTCACCTCTAATCTCAACTATGGTGTACGAGTTCTATCAGTACTAATCTGAGAAGTATTGTGTGTATTGATGTCCTCATCATCCTCCTCTTCTTCTTTCTTCTTTTAGATTTTTTCTTTTGGAGTCATCATCGACTCAAGTTCATTATCAAGACCTCAACTCCACTATAATCGACAACATGCATGAAAAAGTAGAGGCCACTGGAGTATTTAAATGCAATCACTTGGTGACTCAAAGATCCTCATAATCTCATCATGTTTGAAGCAATTAAAATTACACTAAACAAAAAATAGATGTTCAAAATAAACTAAACAAAAAACTGTTATTTGCTTTGTAATGTGTAAACTAAAAAATCAGTAATATTTCTTATACCAAACTTTTTGTACAAGTAACAAAAGTAGAAATAGAATGCAAATATGGAAACAATTAAAAAAATTTCTGATGCCAAACTTTATGTATGAGATCAAGTATAATTTGGCATTACCAAATATCAATAGAAAATGAAAATATTAGAAATATGAGGCAGCGCCGTCTAGCCTGAGGATATCCACGCCAACCTCTTTTCTACGCTCTCTTCAATATGATAGATATGGGGGCTGTTTTGTTTTTCTTTCAATGATTACCTTTCCAAAAATTGGTGTTGCCCACAAAATTAGTAGTCATTTGGTTTGCATCCAAATCTTGGAAATGCAATGAAAATTTGGTAATGGCAGTGCAACAGCGAGGGCGCTGCACGGGCGATAAAATCACTCGCCCAAATTTGGCGTGCTGAAGGCAATTCCCATCTTGACGTGTCAAAATCTTATGGGTTGTATTAATATAATGTTTGGTTCAACTTTTGTAACAGTATTGCAATGGTAATCAAATGCTGGTGTAGTTTGAATCCAAGAATCCCATTACAGACTTTGCTTGGTTCAGTTATGTAATTGTTCCTGATTTCAATACAACGTTTGGTTGAGACAAAAATGTAACATAATGAAATCATCTAGCACTAAAAGAACCATATAACATTTCCAGAGCCTTCTTCCTAATGAACTGGTGATCCAAAATTCTATAACCGAGCATTTACAAAATTGCTGCCACCAAGATGTCCAAAATCAGGATATTTATAGGCTCGTTGCAGGTATACTGTAAAATGAATATTTATAGATTGATGGACACAATTGACATTTCTAGCTCCTTCATTTTCTGTTAATTTGTCCTTCCTAATCAATGAGCCCAGAAATTTTCTCAAAATTTACATATTGACATTTCACAAGTGCAACGAACTGAAATCTGAAAGCAATGTCAATCTCAAGGAAATGAACTGAAGGCAACTTGAAGGCAATGTCAATCTGAAGGCAACCTGACGTATATCTTCCATCAAATTACAGACTATATAATTAGACAAATACTGAAATATAAGAATATATAATACCAATATCTGATTCTTCATTCAAGTAAACATCAAATGTATTTTTACCAAGCAAAAATAATAATCTTTCTATCATGGACAACAGTTACACGTAGCCAAAATGCGTATGTTGAGATGGATATGTGACCACATACGAGAGAGATTAAGAGTGACACCAGTTGAGGAAAAACTTGTGCAGCATCGTTTGAGATAGTTCGGACATATTCAACGAAGACCACAGGAGGCACCGGAGTCGGCCAAACGGTGTGAAGAGATGCAGAGGTAGACCAAATTTGACTTAGGAAGAGTTTGTGAATAGAGATTTAAAAGATTAAGATATCGCCGAGGAGTTAGCTTTAGATAGGAGTTCGTGGAGGCTAGCAATTCACGTGTCTGAACCTTGATTGCCGGTTGTTGCTCCTTTTTAGTCCTCTCTCGGGATTTCATCTCTAGTCTACCTCAATTTGTTTGAGACTAAAGGATTTGTTGTTGTTGTTGTTTCTATCATGGAAGCATCTGTTCTACATCCTCTTTAGTCTGCCTTAAAAGAAAATGATGCAAGATGGCATGAAGCTTCGAAACATGTACCCTTCAGTTTTCTTCTGTTTATTCTTCTTGTTGTTATTCGCTTCCTTTCACAGAAAAATCAAACCTTTTAAAAAAAGATGCAAGTGGCAACAGAGGCAGATCAATCAAAATATAATACATGGAACATTTTGGTTATCAAAAGAAGGAAAGTCTAATTGTGGTCAGCTATTAACAAACATAAGAGTGCTCCCAGTATATGATTTTGCAACACAGTGGTGAAAATGAAATTATGACTCAAATCAAATGTACAAAATGAACAAACGGGAAACACCCTCCAAGATGAAAACTGAAGGCAACGAGCTGAACTGATGGCAGTGAACAGAACAAGATAAACGGAAGACAATAAACTGAAAACTGAAGTGATGACGCCACGAAACAATTCTACAACCATAGAATATCTACATTCTATTAACTAAAAACTGAAGTGATGAAGCCGAGAAAGTCTCCAGTCACGTAACAAGACAAATGCAAGAGAAAATACGCTGAGCAACCGGTGAAATGTCCATTGCTGAGCAGTATGAGAATAGATTATGTGACACCAACTGAACCAGCTAAGTACGGCAGCAGCAAGACAATACTTAAGTTGCAGAATGTGGCTTGTTAGGGAATGAAAAAAAAAATTCTAGCCGATTCATCTATCTAGAACATTTTGGTATACTAGTACTCAGGTCTTATATGAACTGCAAAACATTAGTGCAGAGCAGCAGCATGTAATAGCCTCTACCATCTGATTTTTTTTGTTGGGAAACAATAGACCTATAGTTTATTTCCTTCTTTTTTTTCCTAAATTCCTAAACTACCTAAACAATACCTGTGCTACATTATTTTTATTTTCCTTCTTGCAGAATAAAAGAGACATCAATCAGACTTTCGTAGAATATAGGACGAGACAAAAGACCATCACCTGTGCTAGATGTGCTACTGCTGGTCGTACCTAGTTGTGCTGCTGGCCGTGAGCCCTTTCCTCTTTCGTCCAGCAGCGCTTCAAGAACTAAGGTGGTGTTTGGTTCAGTACAAGTAACAATATCGCAATCGTAATCAAATGAGAGTAAGTTTGTTTGGTTGGATTTTGTAGTGGATTAACTTTTCAATACAACGTTTGGTTGGTTTGTCACCTGTAATGTAATTGGATCCCGTGAGTCACAGCTGCTGAAAGACTGGTGCCTCCGCCATTACCGACATCTCCAGGAGCACGCTAGTTGAGTCAGCTTTGCCTTGCGTTTCTTGCAAAACGAAAGTGCCTCACGTGCTTGAGCTCTCCACTACGTCCAATTTCCCATCCCCACGCTGAGCTGCTCGAATCTACAATTTTCCCCAATTCGGTTTTGGAGCTGCCGTCAATCGCTCACAAAATCCATGAGCTTCGGTGCTGCCCGTTTCAATCCGCAAGCGCCCACCTTTCCATCTCTCGGGTACATCATGTAGACTCACCAGTCGATCAAAATCGTGAGCTTTTGTGCATGATTTCAAGTTTATTCATCACCGTTCATCAGGCTGAAGAACCTCGCGGGGGACATCGTGCAGCTCACTGCACGCCACGCGCAGCGGAGGGGAGGTCGAGGTCAGGAGGAGGCGCGCCGCGTGTAGAGGTGGAGGAGGCTGAGCCTATGAGCAGGGGCGGTGCGCCGCGTGCAGAGGCGAGGAGGCTGAGGTCAGGAGGAGGCGCGCCACTCGAAGAGGTGAGGGAGATCGAGGAGGGGCAGCGCACTGCACGAAGAGGCGAGGGAGATCGAGAAGGGGTGGCGTGCCGTGTGCAGTGGTGGGGGAGGAGGAGCGGCGCGCCGGTGAGTGGGGGGGCGCGTTGAGCTGAACGTGCGGGATGACGAAGATGAACGAACGGGGCGTCGAGGTCCTTGGGGAGGCGATTGCGGGACTTTGATTCCGGTGGGGGAGGGACTGTTTCGAAGTTGAATAGCTCCGGATTCGATTACGCCGTACGATTACGGGGAGACTAAAACAAACATGTTTTAATTTACTTAGATTACATTGTAATAACAATACGTTAACTAAACCAAACACCTCCTAAAGTTAGAAGAGAGGTGGACCGAGGGAATCGATTGAGAGATCAGGGAGGAAGAGGAGACCTATGGGCGAACCAATGAGCTGCGGTGCTCCTCCCTTCTATCCCGTAGAGACTGTAAAAGGAATCCCCGTTTCCAGCGCTCAAATTACTATAGGATTAGTGTAAGATGATCGGCAAGATAGCGCGATCACTTCCAGACTCGACACATTGACACCGGTGAACTTCCCTTTGTATTGAATTCAGAGGTGTAGAATTCTATTACAAAAAAGTTCTAAGAGAACAGGGTAGAGGGGAGAGAGACATGTTCTAAAGAGAGAAGTAGTTAGTGCTAATAATCTTCTTGCCGTCTCTGTCCGCGCTCAATCCCTTTTAAACCTGGTGCGGCGCCCTGCTTCAGCCAGTTGGCTGTAACTGCCTCTGCACCAGCTGTGGATTGCTGTCCAGCTGACATCACTTGCACTAGAGCTTATCTAGCACGCTACGCGTGACATTGCCCCAGCTAAAGAAGCAGCTGTCCCAGACTGCTGTCGAAGGAAACCGATTTTGATGTGGACATCATATCCTTTAATGAGGACTTCAAAGAAATTATTCACACATAATAGATTCGAACTGTAAAATAGTACAAACTTACAACGAAAGTCACGACTTCATATAGAATCCAATTTGGATGTCTAAGTACATTCTGAAAAGCTCTCGAAGTCTACTTTCTAATGGATCCAACCTCATCTTTATATCACGTCAAAGTCAACGCCAATCGTCATTTTTATACAGAAGGTGCTGCGTCACCCCAACTTAGGTTGTTGACCCATGTATTAAGTTGAGCTCATTAGAGGCGCGTCCTAAAATTTGAGGACAACTCTAACACCCCCTGGTCGTCCTTCACCCTATTTAAAGGTCCCAGCCGCCACCAGAAACACTCAAGTTTTTTTTGTTATAGTTTAGCTCTTTGCAAACTTTTCTGATCTTCAGTTATGTCCAACGACCACCTGTTAGACAGCCATTTAATAACCTCACCTTTGAAGAGATTTCTGGTTTGTCACATCTTGTTCTTACTTGTTCTTTGATTACTTGTAGGAATTGATCTTCGTGATCAGGTTGATCTTGCTGTTTCGGCGAGGTCAATAACCATTCGGAGTTGGTTCTGTGATTGCTAAGGCGCACACGACCTGTTTGTTTATAGTCGGATCGTGAGAGTTGACTCCACCAAATCGATATTTATCACCTCACCGAAAGATCGGACACTCAAGTCCTATCAAGTGGTATCAGCTTCCCAGGTTGCTCGTGAGATTTATCCCATCTCGTTTATCGTTTCATTTATTTTCTCACTATCCACATAAAAGCCATAAAAAAATATTGAATCATTCCGCTGTCCTATACCCTTTGAGCCTATGCATCACTATTTTTAGTAATTTGCGTTGTTGAATTCGTGGGTGCATCATCGTATCGTATTGCTAGTCTTTGCGTTTAATCCATTAGAGTTTCGAGTTCTTGTCACGTTTTTGGCTCATATCTACAATAGAAAGAAGAAATCAATCCAGATCTGAGTTTGTTGCAAATAACAGATTCGGTTACCAGATTTTGGTGCGAAAGAAAACAACCATATCTTCGCGATCCGTTGTTTGTTTGACACATTTTTATACAACCTGAAAAGATCTCCGTATTATCTTTCAACGGATCCATACTTGCCATAAAATACCACCTGAGCGTGTCGCAATCGCAAAAGAGATCTGCGATATCCTATCTGCTATCTACTAGCTGCACTTTTGTTCATCTCTATTTTCATTCCATAAAAAAAACAGAAAGAAAAAGAAAAGAAAAGAAAATAAAAAGAAAAAAGAGAGAAGTTGCAAAAAAAAGAAAGTCAAAGAATTGAAAAAAAAGAGAGAAGTGCTGCGTGTTTTAGTTGCTACTGTTCTGAGCCTTTTGTATCATTTGTTGGACTATCTTTGTGTCTAGGCTCGCGTCTCTAGCAGGGTTTAGCCTAGGACCAGCACCATACCGTTGTTGAACACTTATTTAACTTTGCATTTGCTGATTTGATTGTGCTAATCCTTGCTACAAATTGAAACTGTCCAAGCTCCACAGATTACTACAGCAAACAGGTTTTGTGTCTCTGGCAATCGCTCCACCAATCTTTGCAGGTTGACATCGTTGATTGCAAATCACCTCTGCTGGTTTGGTAAGAACATGTTAGAACTTGGTTGAGCAAGCTTGAGGGAAATCGAGTTGGACAAAACCTAACTCGTTGTCAATTTGTTTTGCTATTTACTAACCATGATAGGCACAATCAAGAAAAAGGGAGCTGGTGGTTTACATCCCCACAAAGATGGGCAGATGCTTCAACATGAGGTAAATGATGATATTTTGCAAGTCATCAGTTCGTCAATACATTTTTTTGCAAAAAAATTTGATCCTCATGCATACATTGATTGAGAACTGAATGTAGATAAAGAATTTACTGCACATGACTTGTCTGAAAAAAAATGATTTACATTGTCTCAAGTTTTTTGACTGAAAATACTTTGCTTGAATGAAAATATATTTGTAGGCACAATAAAGTTTCAGCATCTTGAAAAGACTTCAAATGTTATTTTAGAGATGTTTTTATTCCTGCATTTTTTGCTGATTATTTGCGTGCCAAATTAGACAACTTGAAGCAAGATAGTATGACTGTTAAAGAATACTTTTATGACTTTAAGATTTGTGTCATATTTGGTGGCTTAGATAAATGCCGGAAAAATACAATGAGGAGGTTTATGAAAGGTCTCAATTCTAAAATTTTATCAAACTTACAGCTCAATCTCTCACTTGTTTTTGCTTACTTGTAATGCTGAAAATCAACTTTTATCATCTAAAGATTCAAGCATGAATAATCACCATCACAGATTCATCGAATGTATTGCTGATATGCATTTGTCACAAAGAGAATGTGATAAAAAAAAGTTGTGTGATAAAGAGCACTCTTCTGTTTTTTGTCTTATGCCTAACATCGTGCAGGAGAGTGAGAATAAAACTGAAGAAGACGTTGAGCTAGTAGCTGCAACAATGGATAATGATGCTTGTGTAACACCTACTATATTCCAGAAGAGTAACAAAAATGCAACGCACTGTGAGTCTCTCACCACATCTCGATCCTCTCATGCTGCTTGTACTGAACTGCAATTACCCAATCTTTATCATAATGTTTTGCAAAGCTTAGTTGAGCCTCACATGACTTATGCTTTATTTCGTAATGCACGTTTGTCCTATGATTGTGTCAAGTTGTGTGAACAAGTTTTGTTCATCCCAAAAACACAACTAGTGCAGGGTGTTCAAAATTTTGCAGTTGAGTCTACACCTGTTGAGGATAGGCCTTTTCATTGCATTGATATGAATGAGAAAAAGTTTAAGCTCAGATCTTCTTTAACAACTATAGGTTATATTGAATTTGATGTTCCTTGCAACTTGAGTTATTTGGAGAAGAAATTATTTCAGAATTGTAGTTTGCAATGTTTGGGCTACTGTGTTTTCATGCAATTGGCAAATATGATGAGATTGGAGATTTCTTAGTGTCTAAAGTCATGATATGCTCTAATCTGAAACACAGTTTTGAAATACACAATCAGAATCAAACAATGACGTGCACTAACACTAACAATGGATTGCAAAGTTTCTCGAGATTTGTTTTCTATCAACAGGAGCAGCTCAGGACACAGGAGAACGTATTGTTGGGGCCTGACGTTCTGCACATCATCCGTCTCAATCTGACCACAAGCAACTTTGTCGACCACTGGATCAAGCCGAGGACGGCTTGCTACAAAGAAGGGAAGAATGATGAAACCTTATATGTTCCTACTGCGCCACTTGACCGCATCACAATACCTCAGTGGCCGCCACCTTTCATGATTTTCGAAGGGCACGGTGGAGTGGCGGTTCTCAAATCTGAACTCGAGTTGAGGATGACTCCAAATGAATCGGGAGAGGATGATGGGATCACATATATATCCCCGTGGCCTTCACCTTTCTTAATTTCAGGAGGGCATATTGAAATGGCGCTTTTGCAATCTGAAATTGAGTCGAAGACGACTCTAATTCAAGTGGGTGAGGATGATGTGGACATCATATCCTCTGATGAGGACTTTAATGAATTTATTCACACATGGTGGATTCGGACTGCAAAACAGTACAAACTTGCAACGAAAGCCACGACTTCATATAGAATCTAATTTGGGTGTTTAAGTACATTCTGCAAAGCTCATGAAGTCTACTTTCGAATGGATCCAACCTTATCTTCATATCACGTTGATCCAATTTGGCCCATGTATCAAGTTGAGCCCATTAAGGGCGCGTCCTAGGGTTTGAGGACGACCCCAGCACCCCCTGGTCGTCCTCCACCCTATTTAAAGGTCCCAGCCGCCACCAGGAACACTCGGGTTTTCTTTTGTTATAGTTTAGCTCTTTGCAAACTTTTTTGATCTTTAGTTGTGTCCAACGACCACCTGTTAGACAACCATTTGAGAACCCCACATTTAAAGAGATTTTTGGTTTGCCACATCTTGTTCTTGCTTATTCTTCGATTACTTGCAAGAATTGATCTTCGTGATCAGGTTGATCTTGCTGTTTCGACGAGGTCAATAACCATTCGGAGTTGGTTCTGCGATTGCTAAGACGCAGACGACCTATTTGTTTGTAGTCGAATCGTGAGGGTCGACTCTACCAAATCGATATTTATCACCTCACCGGACACCTTAAGTACTATCAGATCTTTGAGCACATAGTAATCTTCCCAAGTAGTCATCTCTTCTAGCAAGTTGGTCTATGATACACGAATTTGTGTAGTCACTGCATTCCCTTTCTTCACCAAACGACGTTCCCATATCTTGACCGGTGAAGCATTGGATTGATCAAGAGCAGCAGGTGAAGGGTGCTCACTGAATACCGGACTGGCTTTAGGAGTGAATGGTTTCAGTTGAGAAACATGAAAGACAGGGTGAATGAGACATGATTCTAGCAGTGCTAGCTCATAAGCAGCTTGACCAACTTTACTGAAAGGCCCATAAAACTTGAAAGCTAGTTTTGGACAGGGTCTGTTAACCAGGGAATTTTGGGCATAAGGTTGTATTTTGAGCAGTACTTGATCACCCACTTCAAGGAAACACGCAGATCGTTTGTTATCCGCATGATGTTTCATCCTGGACTGAGCTTTAGCCAAGTGCACTTTGAGGAGTTCAGTAAACAGTTGTCTATCTTTCAGTGTGTCCACCACTTCAACATGGTCAGAAGTGTGCAATGGAGGCAAGAAACCAACAGAAGGGTCTGTGCCATAAAGTGCTTTGAAAGGGGAGCATTGCAGGGCAGAATGGAAACAAGTGTTATACCATAATTCTACCAAGGGAAGCCATTTGTACCAATGAGAAGGAGTGTCCTGTACTGCACATCTGAGATACATTTTCAAGCATTGGTTCACCCTTTACGTTTGCCCATCAGTTTGTAGATGATAAGCAGAGCTGAGTTGCAGCTGAGTGTTCAAAAGATGGAACAACTCCTGCCAGAATGCACTTGTTAGCACTTTGTCCCTGTTAGATACGATAGTGCTTGGAAGCCCATGAAGTTTGACTACATGCTGAAAGAAGAGGTGAGCTACTTGTGCAGCAGTGTAAGGGTGCTTCAAGGGAATGAAATGAGCATAGTTTGTAAATGTAACATCCCACACTTTTGAAGGATCAAGAAATCAAGTGCTAGTTTTTAATTTCAAGGATATGGTTAAATCAAACTCAAAAAAAAAAAGAGAAAAAGATAAGGGTCAAACAAAAATTTTCAAATTTAATTCGAAATCCAATTTAAAAGTAAAAGTTCAAACTTTTCAAAATAGAAGTGTTGAAATATAAGAAACAAATATCCTACTTGAAAGTGATTAAAATACCAGGAATTATACAAATTCAATAAGGTTTTCAAATTTAAAAGAGCCCAATTGGATTTTCAACTTTAACAGTCACCTGTATTGTGACTGTTGCAGAATAAGATCCAATTCGGATTTCAACTTGACTCTAAATTAAAAGTTGTTCCTCTTGGCACATTCTATTACCTTGAAAAGTTTCAAGATTTTCAGATCTGTGAAGGTATTTCTTTTGGACTTTAGAATTTAGTTAACTGATCTGATTTCAACAGATTTTTCAAGTCTGCTTATCGGTTAACAATTTTCAAAATTCAATATCTTCTGGTTTCTTTTGAATCTGCATGTGCATGATGGTTAGGGTAAGATCACAGGATGTACAATTATTCTCTTCAATTTTCAAATGTTCAGAACTCTGAAAGTGTTCCTTTTGGAACTCTAAGATGGTAAACTATCTGACTATCTGATCTTGTAGCAGATTTTTCCCAAGTCGAGTTTCAATTCAATGCAAGTTCATTTGTTTGTTCTGCTTTTGTCAAAAAATGTTTTAAGTATTAAGCTCGACAGATCTCCTATTGACACATGGGGTCCGCCTGTCAGCCTCTCTCCTTCCCCAGCTTCCGTCCTCTGGAACAAGTCGAGTTTCAATTCAATGCAAGTTCATTTGTTTGTTCTGCTTTTGTCAAAAAATGTTTAAATATTAAGCGCGACAGATCTCCCATTGATACATGGGGTCCGCCTGTCAGCCTCTCTCCTTCCCCAGCTTCCGTCCTCTGGAAGCCAGCACCATGTAGGTCAGCTCCCATATTCTTCATCCAGGAGCACCCCCTCCCGTCGTTTCTCTCATCCCCTCTCTCATTTTCTCCATCCCCAAGCAAAATCAACCCAAAAATTGGTCCATCGAGCGCACGGCACCCTGCTCGAGCTCCCTCACGCACCCACTCCTCCTTTCCCTGCTCGAGCCGCTCGGATTTGAGGATTTTTCCATGCATGGTGCTGCGAGCTGAGCACCGCCTCTCTTCGAAATTCGAGTTCTCCGGTGAGTTTTTCTCCAATCTGACGCTGCCCCTTGCTCCTCCATCACATGGCGCGCCTCCTAAGCAAGTTTTTGGGTTGAAATCGAGCTCGATTTGCAGAGGATTGGAGGGCCACCGCCGGACCAACATTGGAGCCCGTGGTGCTCGCCGGTGCCGACCCCACTGCGGCGCCTCTCGACGTCAACCAGCAGCACGCCCGCTATCTCTCCGGTTCCTTGAAGCTCGAGGGGCCAGTCGCCTTGCTTCTCGTCGACGAGAACCTCCAACCAACGCCGCCGAACTTCATTTCGCACCGCCGCTCGTCGCCGGCGCTCCCCGGTGAGCTGCGCACCTCGCCAACCCTTTGTGTGGATTCCCCGTGTCGCGGTGGTCGTGGTAGGGCAAAAATATTTTGAGTCTCGTGGCCGGGAAGCGGATCCGGTGACCGCGCCGCTGGGCGCCGACGAGGCCGCCATGGCCACCGGCCACTCCCTGGCCGTGGGCAAGGCCCAGGATCCCGTGCGGCCACAGTGGGATCCCGTGTGGCCAAGACTGTAGACCACCGTGTGGCTCCACAGTGGAGGCTAGTTTATTCAATTTCGAATTTTATTCTTTAAACTGTCCAGAAAACGGTTAAAACTTGCAAAAAATTACAGAAAATGCATTATAGCTCAAAGAATTACAAATAATATATCCCTGAAATCCTTGTAACATGAAGCATATTTTAGAGCCATCAAATGTGCATTTTCCAGCATGAAAATATTTTATTCATTAAATGAAGTGCTACCTACATTAATGCATATCTCCATTTCCATGCATGATTAAATTATTAATTTTGGCATGGATTGTCATCATGGCATATTATGAACTACCAGCAAGTTTCCTAATTAATTTCTAAGTAATTTATTAATAATTACATTACCTTTCTTTAGTAGTATTAACTGTGATAAAATAATTCAGCAAGATAAAATACTAAAACTTTGTTGAAAAATCTCTCATGCTAATACTAGTGTATAGGGAAGGTCCTGGAATTTATTTACTTCCATAACCATGTTAATAATTCGATCATGCTTAGCGTATTTTAGTGAATTATCAAGTAGGTTAATGCATGCTTAATTTGGGAACATTATTGAGATAGATTGACCTTAACACTCCTCATGTTTGCATAAATAATTCTGAACCTAATTTGAGTTGTGATTTATTTTCACTATATTGTTACTGAACCGCCATGTTACCCTAATTCCCTTGCCATTGCTTATTTCCTTTCTTAATATTGAGGCCCTAGTAATTAATAAAGTAAAGATCCTAAATGCAAATAAATAAACAAATCTTGAAATATGGTCAGAGATCAGTTTATCACCTCTTTGGTTTTATGATCAACTAAAATTTTGATTTAGGTGTTCTAGAACCATATTAATGGAATTCAGGAATGATTTCACTTATTAACTAATTAAGGTCTTTTGGTGAATCGTTTTCCATATTACTAATAAATAACATTTTGCATATATATTAAATTTTCACCTTAATAAAAATCCCTTGGCATGAAATCATATTGATCATTGTCATCTCACTGCATGTGCATGTCATCGTGTGTCATTATAAGAGATATTGTTTATTTACCATGCGCACCATTTTATGCATATAGGAAATGACGTTGAAGGCGAGCCCCTTGGACTTCTTGTTGAAGATTTTGTTGCTGCTAATTACTCTCGTGTTTGTGCTAACCACTCTTAAACCCAAGGCAAGCCCCGGTGCATCCAACACTTTTTTAAATATTTTCCTTTTACTCATTATAGTTTCTAGTTAGAACTGTTTGTGCATTAAGTTATAGGAGTTGGATGGACACCCTAGATGCATTTCCATTAGGTATCGTACGGGTTGAGAGTTTATATTTGTTACGATCACTCGATTATATGCTATGCTTAAGTATTGAGTCATCAGTAGAAGTTGAGCGGTTGAAATCCGCTCACGAGCTATAGGATTAGTCTCACATTGGATTGGGTAGTTGTTATCACCATAGTAAAAGTGGAGACAGGACCGAGATTGGTCCGGAGCAGCAAGATATGGTTCTTGTGTGCATCAGATCGGTCTGTGTTGATTAAGACCGATCCTTGTGGCCTTGTTGATCAAGTTTGAACAGACCAAGAACATGCTAGTGACCATGAGAACTAGTAAACTGAGATAACTCAATTCACGTAGTGGTTGGATGATCTCCCACCCCTCTTCTGGTGATGATATTTGGGAGAGTGCACGGACTAACCACGGATAGCCCTGAGGTGTGGTATCGCGTGGAGGACGTGTACTCGAGAGGAGTGAGACTCGGACCCGCTCTATGTTGTTCTTGTGAAATGTTGCCGTATGTGACTTTATGGAGTGCACGTACTTCGTGTTACTTGGGTTTCTCCTGCAGGATGTAAATCAATTCGAATCGCCGTCCCTCGCGGTCATTGAGTACCACTTGTGATTGCTGACACATCGTAGTAAGAAGTGAATATTGGTGTTGCACATGCTGTTTTGCGCTTTAATTAATTGTATGGAACCTTGTTTGTTTTAGTATAGGTTGCTCACATTTACTTTATGCAAGAACCCCACTTAATTTGGCTAAAACTTGAAAGAAGGACCAATTTTTAGCGTTGTTTTTATGCAAATATTCCAACACCTTTGATCAGCCCTAATGCATGCTAGGAGTCGGTCTTAGAAGGCCAATTTGATGGGTAAGACTTGCTGAGTATTAGTTGCTCAGGGTTTGTTGTTTAAATTTTTGTTGCACGTATGCCTCACCGAATATTGTGATTGTTGTGGCAAGGTGATGTGGGAAGGTGAACTTCAAAGGATTGGTCAATTGAGTGGGTTCCCGTATCACCATCCTCTGGCCAGGAGGGATGAAATCATGTTTATGGGCTGACATGGTTTCATTTTAAGTTATGTATCGTCATGTTGTATCGCTTCTGCTATGTAATCGAATTTTAAACCTCATTTGTGCACTCAACCAGAACCTAAGTTGTAATAACACTAAAATTCAGTTTGTACTCTATTTTATATGTGCTTGTGTATGTACTTTTGGACTTTCGCATCGTCGAGTTGTCACCCGAGATTGATCTTGAATAGCAAACCTCTCATTTTGAGGTGGGATGCTACAGCTGGTACCAGAGCTAAATCGGGGTTAGTACAACACTTATAAGCACTATTTTTGAAAATCATGTTTACGGTGAGGTACGAGTTAGTAGGCCCACATAAGGATGCTAATAGGTTTTTTAACATGTGGTAGTGCTAACCTTTACCTTTATGCTTTTACTTTCAGTTGTTTACTTTTCTTGCAATGACATAGCTACGTTCAGGTAAGAAGGTAAGGTACGCACTCCAATGCGGTGAAATTCGAGGGCTCATCTATACGAGGTTCGGGGGTATGGAGTGTCCCGTATAGCGATCAGTACGGGAAGTGAATATGTTCTTTGGGACATATGAAACATTTGTTGTCTAATGGGGAGTGCGGCCATTTGCGACGTAATGGTAAGTGTGGACCTCTTGCCGTGTGATGCGAATCACGGTCATGTCTCTCAAAACGTGGCTTAATTGAGGACGCCACGGGACGTAAGTTTTTCTTTTCATATTGTCTGCCTATGATGTGGTTTGATGGTTGGTAATTTTCTGCAGGTACGCTAACCACGATTATTAGTACCTATAGAAAACGACTAACATGTGCCTTGAGAGAACGTGTTTGCCACCGAGGTCAGGTATGGTCGCTATATTGACCAATGTATTTTATTTTTGTGAGGACGTATAGGACCGGCATATTGTCATGGCATTGCATTTCTATATGTGCATGAAAAACATAATTTTTTTTAATAAGGTCACCCAAACTTAAAATCATAAAAACTTCACTCTAATTCCTGATTAAGGGTCTTGTTAATTTAGTTCCTCAATGATCTCTAGGTATCCATCTTTGTTGAGTCAATAGCAAGTACCTTAAAATCTGTCAACTTGGATACCTTCTTTATTTCTGACTCAATATTCATATTTAAGTATTCTCTTGAAGGTTTATGAATTCCTCTACAAGTGTGGTAATCCAAGTTTCCTCAGATTTATCTCGAAAACCCTGTTAGAATTCTGAGATAGGTTGAAACCTCAATCTGTCCAGAGCAGAGTTTCAACACCTGACTGTCAACCTTCAGATGTCACAACTTTTGTTCTGTTTACCGTATGAGGGCAAATAAATATTCGTTGAAAAGCTACGAATGTTCTCTACAACTTTGTTATTCAACTCAATTATCCATTCTGTCTTGAAAAGTGTCAAATTTAACTTTTGTGACTGCTTCCAGTCCAGGATAGAATTGGTGCTTTTCTGTTTTTAGCGGCCTTTTTAATCTAAAGGCTGCCGTGTTGAGTGATTTCATCACTTACACAATGGCTTTAGCTGAGGTGTTAACTAATTAACATCATCTTACCATGTGAGAGGAGTTTTAATCTTTTGTATTGTCCTCCTGTTACAAATGACCTCCACTCATAACGACCCTAGTGATTAAGTTATACTCCTTTACCTCTAGTCTTCTTAAATTTCAAAGATTCATGTTCATAAGGGGTATATCTCACCATTGCAGTAGGCATTTTCTACAAAACTATACTAAAACTTCAATACGCGATTTGGCAAATAACCAAATAAATTAATAATGTCGTGAATCAAACCTTTGATTGATTCTCACCATGTCGCGTACTCTTGGAAAATCCTCCGATGGTTACCTTCTTTGGCCTTGACTCAATTTCTAGTCTTGATTCAGGTCACATTTTTGTTATATCCTTGGAATTATTTCTATATCAGTTGTCACCTTTTTAGGATGTTATATATTTCGATGTATGCACCATATGAAAGAATAATATCAACTACCAAGACCTTGATTTGATACTATCTTCCTTGACTATTGGTGGAAACTCTTGTAATTTTGTTCATCCTTGTAGATCCAGATTGTTTTCATAATCTTTGTACTTGTATCACCTTGTTCTTGCTGAGTCTAATGAAAAATAATAGCACAAATCATAGTGCACCTTTATGACTCCACTATACACACATTTTTGTTACTCTGTGCATTTCCTCATAACATGATGGCATTGCACCATTCCTCAGGCGCATCATAAAGTCATAATGCATAATATCAGGTGCATCATATCATAATCATTTATGATCACATTCTGCAATGTATATCATTATGCACCATAGCATGTGCACCATATCATGATCATTCATGATCGCACTATGCAATATGCATCATTACGCACCATGCTATGTGCATCATTATGTATCATGCCATGTGCATCATGCTAATATGTAAATCCATCATTACATGAAAATGATCGTATGAGTGCATTGCATCATCAGGCATATAATGCACCATAAATAAGCAGCATATTTCATTAAATACCAAAAGTGCATGAATAAAATTATTAACAATGAGCAAGAATGAGATGATCCCATGGCACTCTGAAATTGTCACTAATATCTTTGTTACCCAAAGAAAGTGTGATTGCTTCCAAAACACATTTTTCCTTAGCAAGCAACCTATATAACCGGAACCATTATTCCTTTTATCTTATGAGTCTTTGCCCACCTTGATTTTTCCTAACTTGATGATCTTGAAGTTGAATCCACTCTCTCTTTGCCTTATAGCTTGGTCTAGTCGCCATTGGGACGAGCTTAATGAGTTTCGTAAAACTCTCCCAGATTCACTCTAGCGCCATTCACTTGAACCCAATTTTCTTAAAATTACTTGCTGGTACCATACAGAAATCAAGTGTGTGCGATCTTGATCTACCTAGTGCAGGCAACCCTTTGAAACCGCTTTTGCCGCGGTATTCGTGGTGTAGCATATCCTATTCTTTTGTTGCTGCCCACAAGCTGTTCTCCCACCTCATTCCTTGATATTCTGAGGCGTCTGACAATATCGAAGCAATTCTAGTCACACCCTCAAACATGTGCATCTGTCATGTGAGGCCAAACCTATGGCCGAAAAAAGAAGCCCAGCAGCGGCCTGGACCAGGAGGTGACCACGGCTAGAGGGCCAGGCACGACTCCAAGTTAGTAGATTTAAATTTGTTAAAGTAGTTTGTTTAGCTATTTTAAAGGAAAGCCTTTCGTGAGGCCAGGTAGTTAGCAGAAAATGCTAGAATAAAAGAGAGCCTTTCGTGAGGCCTCAAAAATAGGAGAATAAACCCCTTTCGTGAGGGGACTTCAGCCTATAAAAGGCTATGTAATCGGCAGGAAGAATTAAGAAACAAATTTATCCCTATCTCTCTCTCTTTTCCAAACTGGGTGCTGAGGGGAAAAACCTCGTCCCATCCAAAGGAGCCAGCTACGAATTGCGTAGCTAGGGTCCTGCCGTCAGAGGATTTGAGGTTCTTGAGAACCTGGTATCACGATCTCGGCGATCCGCTTCACCACCACCATCTTCACCAGCCGCCACCCCACCAACATCAAGACAGATCTGCACCGCCGACATGGGGGATATGGGCGAGATCAAGGCGACAATCGAGATGTTGGCTGCCAGCCTCAAGGAGCTACAGACCACAGTAGCAGCCAATGCCAAGGCCATCAACGCCCTGACCAACGACCGAACATCTACATCAACCAGCAAAACACCCTCAGGCGAACATCACACCGATCGGCCACCAAGATTCCAGGAGATGGATTTTCCGCGATATGACGGAAAATCTGACCCACTCATCTTTCTCAATCGCTGTGAATCATATTTCTACCAACAACGCATCATGGAGGAGGAAAAGGTCTGGATGGCGTCATACAATCTGGAGGACAGCGCACAGTTGTGGTACCTGCAAGTCCAGCAGGACGAAGGGACACCTAATTGGCGCCGTTTCTCGGATCTGCTCAACCTTCGCTATGGCTCACCCATGCGAAGCGCCCCCTTGTTCGAGTTGGCAGATTGCCGACGCACGAGCACAGTCGCCGAGTACCAAGATTGATTCCAGGCACTCCTAGCCAGGGCAGGACCATTGGCGGAGTCTCAAAAGGTCCAACTATTCACTGGGGGACTCCTACCACCACTGAGCATCGACGTCGGACTGCAAAACCCGCAGTCTTTGGCGGCAGCCATGAGCATCGCGCGCCAGCTGGAACTGCGGGAGCAGATCGTCGCATCCCTGGCCAAAACCGCACCTCGCGGGACCGTGATGGCAACCACACCAAGGCCAGCCATATTAGGGTCTGGGGCCAATAAGGCGCCCACGCCCACAATCACAGTGGAAGGCCGGCCGGTGAAACGGTTAACTCAGGCCGAACAAGAAGAAAGACGACGCCTCGGCCTATGATACAACTGCGACGAGAAATATGGCCGAGGACATAACCGCGTCTGCAAAAAATTGTTTCTCCTTGACTGCATTGTCGAAGACGACGATGTTGAAGCCGCAGGGGAGGAGGCAGCGGAGACAGAGACGCCTCTCTTCTCCCTGCACGCTATGACCGGAGTGGCCACTACCGAGACGATGCAGATCAGAGTCTCGCTGGGCACAGCCACCTTTCTTGCCCTCCTCGACACAGGTTCCACGCACAACTTCATCGCTGAAGCAGCGGCAAGAAGCACTGGGTTGACAGTTCAGCCACAACCTCGCCTCACGGCGACAGTTGCCAACGGCGAAAAAGTTCCTTGCCCAGGCGTCATCCGTCAAGCACAGGTCGACATCAACAACACCAAGTTCTGCGTCGATCTCTTTGTCATGCCTCTTGCAGGGTACGATCTAGTCTTGGGAACACAGTGGATGGCAACTCTTGGTCCTATCGTCTAGGACTTAGCAGAGCGCATGATGTCCTTCAACCACAACGGCAGCACCATCTCTTGGGTGGGCGTGCCAACCTCCTGTACTCGGGGCACCTGCGCCGCAATGACCAGCGAGCCACTCTTAGAAGAGCTCCTGGCCTCATTCAACGACGTCTTCGCCGAGCCAACAGGCCTGCCACCCAAGCGCGGCCACGACCACAGCATCATCCTCAAGCCGTGCACAGCTCTAGTGGCCGTCCGACCATACAGGTACTCGGCGGCCCACAAAGATGAACTCGAACGTCAATGCGCGACCATGCTCGAGCAAGGCATTATCCGGCGCAACGATTCGGCATTCTCATCGCCGGTACTCCTCGTCAAGAAAGCCGACGGCTCCTGGCGTCTCTGCGTCGACTACAGGGCCCTGAACGCACTCACCATCAAAGATGTGTTCCCCATCCCCGTAGTGGATGAACTCCTCGATGAGCTCCATGGAGCACGCTTCTTCTCTAAGCTGGACTTGCGCTCCGGGTACCACCAAGTGAGGATGCGGCCAGAAGACATCCACAAAACGGTGTTCCGAACCCACGACGGCCTCTACGAGTTCCTGGTGATGCCGTTCGGACTGTGCAACGCCCCGGCAACATTTCAGGCCCTCATGAACGACGTCTTAAGACCGTTCCTTCGTCGCTTCGTACTGGTCTTCTTTGATGATATTCTGATATACAGTAAGACATGGACAGACCACCTTTGACACCTCCGCGTTGTCCTCACCGAACTGCGCCAGCAACAACTCTTCGTCAAACGCACTAAGTGTGCCTTCGGCGTCAACTCCATGGCGTACCTCGGCCACATCATCTCCGAGCAAGGCGTCGCCATGGATCCAACAAAGGTCCAGGCGGTTCAAGAATGGCCAACACCGCGCTCAGCACGAGCCGTACGGGGATTCCTGGGGCTCGCGGGCTACTATCGCAAATTTGTGCATAACTATGGTACAACAGCAGCATCCCTAACGGCCCTCCTCAAAAAGAATGGATTTTTTTGGAATGAAGCAGCAGCTGCAGCATTTGAAGAACTCAAGAAAGCTGTCACATCGGCCCCAATCCTAGCAATGCCGGACTTCACCAAGATGTTCATCGTCGAATGCGACGCGTCAGCAGCAGGGTTCGGCACCGTGCTCGTACAAGACGGCCACCCCATCGCGTTCTTCAGCAGGCCGGTCGCACCCCGACATCAAGCTCTCGCCGCCTACGAGCGGGAACTAATCGGCCTCGTCCTCGCCGTCCGGCATTGGCGGCCGTACTTGTGGGGCCATCGTTTCATGGTCAAAACAGACCATCACAGCCTCAAGTACCTTTTGGATCAGCGACTGACCACAATCCCTCAGCACCATTGGGTGGGGAAACTCCTGGGCTTTGACTTCTCCGTTGAGTACAAAGCCGGAACAGCGAACGCCGTGGCGGACGCGCTGTCAAGGCGCGACACAGCAGAGGATGTCTCCATATTGGTCCTAACAGGGCCCCACTTCGACTTCCTCACACGGCTCGGACAAGCACAAGCTCGAGACCCAGCCCTCGTTGCCCTTCAAGACGAAGTGCGGCTGGGAAACAGAGGGCCACCATGGTCCATCGTCGACAACATGGTGCAGTTCGACGGACGCCTCTACATTCCCCTGGCGTCCCCCCTCATTCAGGAGATCATGGCCGCTGTCCATGGCAACGGACATGAAGGGGTCCAGCGCACACTGCATCGACTCCGGCGTGATTTCCATTTTCCTAACATGAAACAGGTAGTGCAGGATTTTGTGAGGACGTGCGACACCTGTCAGCGCTACAAATCAGAACACCTGCATCCAGCAGGTCTCCTACTGCCACTGCCAATTCCACAGGGCGTCTGGATGGACATCGCCCTAGACTTTGTGGAAGCACTACCACGGGTTGGAGGCAAATCAGTAATTTTGACAGTGGTGGACAGATTCAGCAAATATTGCCACTTCATCCCCTTGGCGCACCCGTACTCCGCCGAGTCCATCGCACAAGCCTTCTTCACCGACATAGTTCGACTACACGGCGTACCCCAGTCCATGGTGTCCGACCGCGACCCGGTGTTCACCTCAATATTCTGGCGAGAGCTGATGCGCCTAACAGGCACCAAGCTACATATGACGACAGCCTTCCACCCCCAGTCGGATGGGCAGTCCGAGGCAGCAAACCGGGTCATCATCATGTACCTACGCTGCTTCACAGGGGATCGGCCACGCCAGTGGCTGCGCTGGCTACCATGGGCGGAATTCGTCTTCAACACAGCCTATCAAACATCACTGCGAGACACACCGTTTCACGTCGTGTATGGGCGCGAACCTCCTTCCATTAGATCATATGAACCAGGAGAAACAAGAGTGGCTGCCGTCGCAAAGACAATGGAGGAACGCGATGAGTTTTTGGCTGATGTCCGATACCGCCTTGAACAAGCACAAGCAGTCTAGAAGAAATAATACGACAAGACACACCGAGACCTGTGCTACACAGTGGGCGATTGGGCCTTGCTCAAGCTGCGCCACCGGCCAGCAGCCTCAATGCCACAAAGGGCCTCCAGTAAGCTGCGACCAAGGTACTTCAGACCCTATCAAGTCACCGAAGTGATCAATGAAGTTGCTGTGCGACTGGCACTGCCTCAAGGGGCCCGAATCCATGATGTTTTCCATATCGGAATTCTTAAGAAGTACCAGGGCTCATCACCAGAAAACCCCCTCCACTGTCACAGATACATAATGGAGCAACAGTGCCTGCACCAGAAAAAGCAGTGAAGTTCCGCTTAGCCAGAGGGGTGCGCCAGGTCCTGATCAAATGGATAGGGGAATCTGCTGCATCGGCCACTTGGGAGGACATTGAAACATTCATGGAAAGATACCCAACATTTCAGCTCGAGGACGAGCTGAATGTCGAGGGGGGGGGGGGAGAGAGATGTCATGTGGGGCCAAACCTATGGCCGAAAAAGGAAGCCCAACAGCGGCCTGGACCAGGAGGTGACCACGGCCAGAGGGCCAGGCACGACTCCAAGTTAGTAGATTTAAATTTGTTAAAGTAGTTTGTTTAGCTATTTTAAAGGAAAGCCTTTCGTGAGGCCAGGTAGTTAGCAGCAAATGCTAGAATAAAGGAGAGCCTTTCGTGAGGCCTCAAAAATAGGAGAATAAACCCCTTTCGTGAGGGGACTTCAGCCTATAAAAGGCTATGTAATCGGCAGGAAGAATTAAGAAAGAAATTTATCCCTATCTCTCTCTTCTCTCCAAACTGGGTGCTGAGGGGAAAAACCTCGTCCCATCCAAGGGAGCCGGCTACGAATTGCGTAGCCAAGGTCCTGCCGTCAGAGGATTTGAGGTTCTTGACAGCATCCTTGACCTAAAATATACCAAGGGTTATGGTAGCAACCTTGCAATATGGTCTTGTTGTTCTAAATCATGAATTGTTGACCCAACTATAGAGAAATTCCATCGAGTCATTTCACCTTCCCAGTATTACAACATTGTTTTTAAATTGTGCCGGTTCGCCCAGGCGCTTCTTAAAAACCATAATTGTAGGTTGGAAAGGACAACTCTTGTTGAAATTGCTCTCACAACCAAAATGTTACTTTCTTCTGAACGGATGGCATATTTTCACAATATGCAACCGGAATGAAAAAAATTGTATTTGAGCCTTGCAACTACTCCTGACCCTTATTTTAGTTTAGCCTTGACAAAAATCAGCTCATAGTTACTTTTGTTGCATCCCAAGCTAAATCATTCAAGACGGTTGACCTTCTATATTCTAAGGTTACAAATCACATTGTTGCATAGCATCGAATTAATCATAATATATTCCACTCGATGGAAATTCTTCCATGCCTTCCTTTTATCCCTCTGTTGGATGTAGGATATAACCATTTTTTTTATACCACTGTCCCTCCCACCTCCTATTGTCTGTCTTCGAATAAATTGTTGTATCAATTCAACGACTACCTCAAGATATCGTTTTCCTAGTTTTCTCAACTTATAAATCTTGGGACGAGATTTGTTTAAGGGGGGAGGGCTGTAACATTCCAAACTTTTGAAGGATCAAAAAATCAAGTGCTAGTTTTTAATTCAAAGGATATGGTTAAAATCAAACTCCAAAAACAAAAAGAAAAAAAAAGATAAGGGTCAAACAAAAATTTTCAAATTTAATTCAAAATCCAATTTAAAAGTGAAAGTTCAAACTTTTCAAAATGAAAGTGTTGAAATATAAGAAACAAAGATCCTACTTGAAAGTGATTAAAATACCTAGAATTATACAAATTCAATAAGGTTTTCAAATTTAAAAGAGCCCAATTAGATTTTCAACTTTAACAGTCACCTATATTGTGACTGTTGTAGAATAAGATCCAATTCGGATTTCAACTTTGACTCCAAATTAAAAGTTGTTTCTCTTGGCACATTATATGACTTTAAAAAGTTTTAAGATTTTCAGAGCTGTGAAGGTATTTCTTTCGGACTTTAGAATTTGGTTAACTGATTTGCATTCAGCAAATTTTCCAAGTCTGCTTATCGGTTAATAGTTTTCAAAATTTAATATCTTTCGATTTCTTTTGAATCCACCTGTGCATGTTGGTTAGGATGAATATCACAGGATGAACAACTATTCCCCTCAATTTTCAAATGTTCAGAGCTTCGAAAGTGTTCTTTTTGGAACCCCTAAGATGGTAAACTATCTAAATTGGCAGCAGATTTTTGTCAAGTCTCCTTATCAATTAACAATTTTTGAAATTTCATATCTCCCACGATCGTTTGAAAAATCCTGTGCATGTCGTTTATGTTGTAGAACATATGTTCTAGGTTCATTCTACCGAGTTTCAATTCAATCAAGTTCATTTGCTTATTCTGCTTTTGTTCCAAAAATGCTTAAGAATTAAGCTCGACAGAACTATTAACACGTAGGGCTCGCCTGTCAGCCTCTCTCCTTCCCCAGCTTCCTTCCTCTGCAAGCCAGCACCACGTACGCCAGCTCCCATATTCTTCATCCAGGAGCACCCCCTCCCGTCGTTTCTCTCTTCCCTTCTCTCATTTTCTCCATCCCCAAGCAAAATCAACCCAAAAATTGGTCCATCGAGTGCACGGCACCCTGCTCGAGCTCCCTCGCGCACCCGCTCCTCCTTTCCCTGCTCGAGCAGCTCGGATTTGAGGATTTTTCCCTGCACGGTGCTGCGAGCTGAGCACCGCCTCTCTTCAAATTCGCGCGCCTCCTAAGCAAGTTTTTGGGTTGAAATCGAGCTCGACTTGCAGAGGATTGGAGGGCCACCACCGGACCACCATTGGAGCCCGTGGTGCTCGCCGGAGCCGACCCCACTGCGGCGCCTTTCGACGTCAACCAGCAGCACGCCGGCTATCTCTCCACTACTTTGAAGCTTGAGGGGCCAGCCGCCTTGCTTCTCGTCGACGAGAACCTCCGAGCAATGCCGCCGAACTTCATTTCGCGCCGCCGCTCGTCGCCGGCGTTCCCCGGTGAGCTGCGCACCTCGCCGACCCTTTCCGTGGATTCCCTGTGTCGCGGTACCGCAAAAATATTTTGAGCCTCGTCGCCGGGAAGCGGCTCCGGCGACCGCGCCGCTGGGCGCCGACGAGGCCGCCATGGCCACTGGCCACTGGCCACTGGCCACTCCCTGGCCGTGGGCAAGGCAAGCCATAGGATCCCGTGCGGCCACAGTGGGATCCCATGTGGCCAAGCCTGTAGACCACCGTGTGGCCCCACAGTGGAGGCTAGTTTATTCAATTTCGAATTTTTTTTCTTTGAACTGTCCAGAAAACGGTTAAAACTTGCAAAAACTTACAGAAAATGCATTATAGCTCGAAAAATAACAAATAATATATCCCTGAAATCCTTGTAACATGAAACATATTTTAGAGCCATAAATGTGAATTTTCCAGCATGAAAATATTTTACTCATTAAATAAAGTGCAAACTATATTAATGCATATCTCCATTTCCATGCATGATTAAATTATTATGAACTACCAGCAAGTTTCAAAATTAATTTCTAAGTAATTTATTAATAATTACATTACCTTTCTTTAGTAGTGTTTTAACTGTGATAAAATAATTCAGCAAGATAAAATACTAAAACTTTGTTGAAAAATCTCTCATGCTAATACTAGTGTATAGCGAAGGTCTTGGAATTTATTTACTTTCATAACCATTTTAATAATTCGATCATGCTTAGCGTATTTTAGAAAATTATCAAGTAGGTTAATGCATGCTTAATTAGGGAACATTATTGAGATAGATTGACCTTAATACTCCTCATGTTTGCATAAATAATTCTGAGCCTAATTTGAGTTGTGATTTATTTTCCACTATATTGTTACTGAACCATCGTGTTACCCTAATTCCCTTGCCGTTGCTTATTTCCTTTCTTAATATTGAGGCCCTAGTAATTAATAAAGTAAAGATCCTAAATGCAAATAAATATACAAATCTTGAATTATGGTCAGAGATTAGTTTATCACCTCTTTGGTTTTATGATCAACTAAAATTTTGATTTAGGTGTTCCAGAACCATATTAAAGGAATTCAGGAATGATTTCACTTATTAACTAATTAAGGTATTTTGGTGAATCTTTTTCCTTTTTACTAGTAAATACCATTTTGCATATAAATTAAATTTTCACCTTAATAAAAATCCCTTGTCATGAAATCATACTGATCATTGTCATCTCATTGCATGTGCATGTCATCGTGTGTCAAGTTATAAGAGATATTGTTTATTTACCATGCGCACCATTTCATGCATATAGGAAACGACGTTGAAGGTGAGCCTGTTGGACTTGTTGCTGAAGATTTTGTTGCTGCTAATTACTCTCGTATTTGTGCTAACCACACTTAAACTCAAGGCAAGTCTCGGTGCATCCAACCCCTTTTTAAATATTTTCCTTTTACTCATTATAGTTTCTAGTTAGAACTGTTTGTGCATTAAGTTATAGGAGTTGGGTGGACACCCTAGATGCATTTCCATTAGGAATCCTACGGGTTGAGAGTTTATATTTGTTACGATCACTCGATTATATGCTATGCTTAAGTATTGAGTCATCGGTAGAAGTCGAGTGGTTGGAATCCGCTCGCGAGCTATAGGATTAGTCTCATATTGGAATGGGTTGTTGTTATCATCATAATAAAAATTGAGACAGGACCGAGAATGGTTAGGAGCAGCAAGATATAGTTCATCTTCTTGTCCATGAGAGGCCCGCTTGATTCTTCACCGCCGTCACATCACAACCGAGCATGTCCATCTTCTTGTCCATGAGAGCCAGTTGCTCTGTCAACTTGGAAATTGCATCAAGCATCTTCTGCTCTTTCGCCATGATCTGATCCACCATGAAATGGGCTTGAGGCCCTGGCTTGAAGGACACCGTAGTGATCTCTCAGCGCGATCACAGGAATGATCCACAGCCTGTCTCTAATACCAGTTTAAGATGATCGGCAAGATAGCGTGATCACCTCCAGACTCGGCACGAGATCACAGGCGAAGGTATGAACTCAAACACAAATTGGCACCGGTCAAATTCCCTTTGTATTGAATTTGGAGGTATAGAATTCTATTACAAGGAAGTTCTAGGAGAACAGGGTAGAGGGGGAGAGAGATATTCTAGAGAGAGAAGTAGTTAGTGCTAATAATATTCCTGCCTTCTCTTCCTGCACTCAACCCCTTTTAAACCTGATGCGGCGCCCAGCTTCAGCTAGTTGGCTGTAACCGCCTCTGCGCCAGTTGTGGACTGCTGTACCGGCATCCCTTGCACTAGAGCTTATCTGGCACGCTATGCATGACAATTAGAAAGGAGGCAGAAAGGTGATTGAGAAAATCAACAGAGATGGGAGAGGAAGAGGAAAGATACCCATCCAGATTGGAGAGAGGTGGTGCGGTCATCGGCAGGTCGCCAGATCGAAGGAGAGACGACGCCAGTGCCCGCCGGCTGAACACGATGGGGAGAGAGTCGGAGACGAGGGTGGTATCAATCTGATACCCACCCGGTGGGGGGAGGAGGGTGTGGTATCGATCTGATACTGGTTGGGGAAGGAGGGAGTTGGATTTGTATGCGGCTGTATCTGATTCCCAGGAACCTGATTACGTTTCAACGCTCAACAAACGTAAGTAACGGATTTGCATAACTTATGACATCCTAATGTGTTACAAATCTTTCAACCAAACATGCATGTCCTAAAATGCTTAGCTTATTTGATTTGTAAGTTACAAACAATAATATCTCTTAAGATATATATTAGTTTTGTAATCCGTTTGAACCATCTTACTCCTTATAATTAACTCTACAAAACAAAATCAAACTTGAATATACAATATTAATATAATACATTATCTAAAAAATAATAATGAAAATATATGATATGGCCCACATGTCATAGATACAAGAGAAGTTGTGGTAAGGTTGAGATCCAAACACTACTTTACCAATTATTTGGTGTTACCTTCATTTTTGCTTTACTCTATTTTGGTAAGGTAATCAAATGTAAAAAACCAAACATACTCATGGTTCAGATGTGCAGCTGGAAACAAAGGAAAAGAACTGTCCTTCTTTATTTCCAATGCAGGTTCCCTTCTGCCCTTTCGATATTGTAAGCACATTGGCGGCGATGTGTCATGTCACTCTTATCGATTGTATTCTCATGTCATTGAAAAGGAGATTTTTTTATGAACAAGCAAAAACCATTTTTTTGTGAATGGAATGAGCAAAAACTCTGAGGATACGACCGAGAGAGTAGAGTACGTGACCAGATGAGCAAAAACCACTCCACGATAATGAGTATAGAATTATAGCTCTACACAGATCACGCTTCCACATAGAACGTGCAATAGGCGTCACATAGTACGCCTCCCTGTTTATGAGGTGAGGCTGCCTTTACAGCGTAAAACATTACAAATGTTGTCATCAGCATCCATGTAAACATTGTATTACTAGTTACGGCGTAGGATGCATCACCTTGACAAGGTTTTTTGTTTTTAGGTCCATTTCTCCAGCGTTCGTCACATAACTGCCAAGTAGGGTTGGCTGATTGTATAGTTTCATGTCTAACTTCTGCCATTTGCTTCGTCAAAGTGCTGATTTCCCCCTTCCAATACATCAATGATTTTGAGATTCTTATTATCCTATTTTCCTTTGTCAGTGTTCTGATCACCAGCACAGTAGGATTTTTGTATTGGAGAGGGACTCGTGCTCGCTTCTCGCTAAGGTGGCCTAGTATGCAGGACTCAAGAGAATTTTGTCTGATTCAGGCTGTCACGGAGACGTAATACCCTACATCCAAGATTAGGGCTGTGTATTGCTTGATACATATGAGGATTACTATGAGGATTACAACAAGGCATGGGTTCTTGTTCGATCAAAAGCTCTCAGCCTTTCGTGAATGTGGGTGGTTTCGTGTGTTGAGAACTTGTGTGTGATAAATCGTGTCATCTAGGGTCTCTGGTGTGGTCGGACTAGGATTACAATGGCTTAGAGCCTACGAAACCGAGCAGCTCTCTGACGGGTGGGGCCGCGAGTATCTCGAAGTTTATTCCTTGATGGCTTATGGATGCCAGCGCTGGAGGGACAAAGTTGACTTTCCGTTTACCGTCCAGCAGACAACGCTTGCTACGTAGTGTCAGAAATCTTCCGTATTGTTGGGGGTTGGACGCTGAAGGCGGTTGCCCGACCCAGGGGTCGGATGGGTAAGGCGGTTGCCTAACCTTGATTTTTTATAGAGGGAGTTACGCCTGACCTTTGAGGGTCAGACGGACCTTAGCCCGGTGGAGTTGATTGACGGCCTACAGGGAAATGGGCCGTCCTTCATAATTGGCTTTGTAAACTGGGCCAGAATCTGGGTTACCTGAGGTATATGATCCCGACAGCCTTCAATCCAGGAAGATATTTTTTTTCCTGCATCATTGAAAGTTCTGCATTCATTTTAACATTCTCTTCCATTAGCTCACTACATTTCCATTCAAATATGTGCAGTTCTTCTCAAGTTCCCTTTATTCTGCAACTTCCTTGCACACTTTTGCAAAATCAATGACCCTTTTCTTCCACAGCTTTAGGTTTTTCCAATTGAAATCAGTGATTGTAACGAGGCCATATTTCTGTAGACTCTTGATTGCGCTATGCGCAGACTTCCTAATAGCACTTCTCGCAGAGATGGATGACGACCCAATATAGGTATTTCTATCGTACAACAGAACATCACATTGGGGTTTTGTTCAAACCTTATTAATGGTTTGTCTAGCTCAAGATTCTATACAATTTTTCTAGGATCTTCATATAGTTCAAGGTTACCCGTGCCATCAAACAGGGAACTGAAATTAAGGATTAGAAGTCATATGAAACTCACATAACATATTTTAAATAGCATATATCTTTACTAATCTTTATAAAGTTAGGAAGATAATTTTTCTTGAGGAGCTTTGCCAGACTTCGTGGAACATATAGTACAGATATACTACTTAAAGTAAACTCCAAATAGTAGAACTATGAAAATGTACAAAGCACCATGGATTACAGGAAGCCGCTATGTATGGTTAAACACAACTTCTATCCTTCCTAGTTGTAGGTGCAGAGGTGCTGAGTCTCTCCTGCTACTCCAGGATCACTTGTGTTCTTATAGGGCATTATATATATATATATAATATTCAACACCCAGGGTGTAGAATACGCGCTCGCGCCCCGCCCCGCGCGTTGACCGACTGGCCCGCCTCTTCGCCCGCCCGTGCTCGTGTTGACCGGCTAAAAAACAGACATTCAGTAATTTTTTTTGACTGCTTCAGTAATTTCATCGCCCTCAGTAATTTCCGCTCCTTCAACAATTTTGTTAGATTCCTTCAGTAATTTCTTCAAATTTATTCAGCAATTTTCACTCCTTTTCAGTAATTTCTACAGATTCATTCAATAATTTCTCTCCTTCAAAGCAAATCTTATCGTTGACGAGCTCGCGGCGCAGCCGCCGCTGCCATCATCACAAGAGAATCCCTTAGTTACGTGGATTTGTACCCCCAAATCTCATCCTCTCCATTGCCAGGCTTAAAAACCGGAGGAAGGTAGGCCCGGCGGTGGATGGTGCGATGCTGGCGGGGCAGCGAGGCGCCAGGAGTGG
>BCLH01000023.1:419764-490603 GCA_001602315.1 Zoysia pacifica
CAATCGGCTGCGGTCGCGCTCGCCTGGCTCGGTCGGGGGCGCGCAGAGCGACCCGAGTGTAGAATAAGCTATTTGAAATTCATTCACATAAAAAAATATTTGAAATATTGTTGTATAGCTAATCTCAACCACGGCAAATTGCATTAAGAATGAGTACATATGTATATAATCTCTATCGCAGCCTTAGAGAGTGGATTTTTTGGAAGATATTGCATGTGCTCTTAGGTGAGGCAGGTGAAACTTATTAATGATGGAGCAATAAAACCTTTTTTTAATTTTTAAATCGTAACTTCGATTTAAATGATTTTTACCTCCAAAACGATTGTATCGAAATAACCTATCATTCAAGGCATAATCATACTGATCTTGATCTGTTTGTTGCATTTCATTGATTGTTTTGTGCTCTCGTATATTATACGACTTCGTACTAGACCCGCAGTACGAGGATTTCCAACAACAAGACTTCGAAGCCATCGAGTACTACACACTGCATCAAGAAGTCAAGTGTTTTTGACCATCTTATGTCTATTTTACAAAACATCTATCTTGTAGTTGCGTACTTGTGTCAAATTGAATGCACACCTATAATTAGGGCTTTTACCTAGTCTTTTTTTATTATGTCTTGTCGCTCTAGTTTACTTTTTTGTTGGATAGATTACATGCTTAGCTTATTGTTATCAGGATGTGTGATGTTAACTTACTTCACAAGGATTAATGGGCTATTTAATAGCAATATAAACATTAGTGATTTGGGTGATATGGTTGGTGTAGAACTGTATGCGGGATTACCAGCACTGTCTCTTGGTATGTTATCATTACATATCTAAGGATTGGTTCGTGGAGCGACCACTCATGTGCAATCGTACAACCACGAGCTAAGAATGGACAATGCATTCTCGTATGAAAGCCAACTGTTGCGAAGGATGGGCGTCGCTCGGAGTCGAGCCGTGGTGTCCTGGGAACCATCAGCTATTGGAGGAGTACGGGAGCCAATTGCTGGTAGGCGTTAGATGGTAAAGACTTACACGCGACAGCGATCCAACGCGGGTTCACACGGTGCTTGATTTGCGGCCCGTCCGCACCAATTTTTTTTCGTTTGGTGATCATAGTAGGAAACTGTGATTGGTTCTTATGTTGGTGCTACAGCCGAGTAGGCTGTAGGCATGTTAGTTTATAGGTGCTCGATATCTATCACTTAGTAAATATGTGTTTAATAGAAAGTGTCTCTATTGCGAGCTTTTATGTAAAAGAACCCTATGTTGGCATTGCCTTGTTTGTTGCCACATGTCATCTTTTTCCATACTTGCTGAGCACATCTCGTACTAAACTATACCTTTATAAATGCTACTCAGTAGAAGGAGAAGTCTACGAGAACATTGAAGACTCTGGAGCGTGTTGAAACTCAAAATTTGCAATCTACCGGAGTATCCGGCACAATGCCGGATAGTTCGGCAGGCCCTCTCGGGTCCTGGGCATTTACACACCGGACTGTTCGGTAATATACCGGAATATCTGGTGACCGGAGTTTCCGACACAGTGCCGGACACTCCGGTAGAGTCGGTTCAGTTAGTTTTTTTAACAAATCAAATTGAGTACGTTTCTAATTAATAGGATTCGGACGCTTCAGTTCGGAAGACCAGATATGATAGAAAATGTCTAGATTCCATCCGATAATAATTATTTCGCAAAAATTGTTTGCCAACATGTTTTTTTAGAACATGGAAGATATTTTGGAAGAATTTGGCTAAAATCTACTAAAGAAGAGAAGAAGTGCTAAAAAGACATGATGATGAAGCCAAATCCCTGTTTTGAAGATTTCATGACGTAGCCCTCGCCGAGACGACCGAAACGGATATATGGATTGCCTAAATCAAAAATCGAATGAGGAAATTACGGACTTCACAAAAACCGTCCGAGCCGCCATTGGACACCCTGGTAAAGGGCCAGAGTATCCGGGTGCCAGTGTCCGGTACATTACTGGAGTGTCCGTAAGCCCTCAGTGGAACTAGGATTTTGTCGCCGGAGTGTCAGGCAATGTGCCAAAGTCTCTGGTACCCAAGGTCAGTTTTTTGGCAATTTCAGTAGCAGATCAGATTTAATTTGTTTCCTAATTAATAAGATCCGTGGTTGCACGGGATAAGACCATCTCACCTCTATATAAAAGCCTCAACGCCGATTGAGAGACCAATCCCAATTGTCAAAAACTTTTTTTTTACCTTTACATGTATCTCTCCAAACTCGAATCCCTTTACTCGACCCCTCATGCTGTTCTTCTCCTGTCCCGGCAACGTGTGAAGGCAATCCAGCTGACTTGCCAAGCCTGGATCAACCCTAGGAAAGTCTTGCTCCGACGGGGTCCGTCCCGAGCTTGATTTTCCAGGTGCCGGTTGGATCGTACCTAGACGATCCTGTCGCTACGCATGAGGACGTGCGTGCGGTGTGTTGACCTAGATCTTTTCAACGTTAACACATTTTTTGGCGACTCCACTAGGGAAGAAGGATTCCGGTTGTCCGATCGAATCATTTTTTTCACATCATGACTTCTGAGATCTCATCGGACAATATTATCATGCCAACATTCGAAGAGTTGCCAGAGGAAGATCGCGAGAGGTTCCTCGAGCATTGGAAAGCCGCCGCGGAGGCACGCAAAGCACAAGAAGACCAAGAACTCCAGGATTACTTGGCGTGCTTCACCAAGGATCGGCAAGGCAACGCCAAGCAAGTCAAGAATCCCACCTTGCCGCCTATCAAATCGGAGGTAACCACTACCGTGCCCACATCTGCATTTGATTCTGATGTTGCCAATATGGTTGATGCCGCTGTCTGTGCGAATCTTAACAATAGGCTAGGCACTATAACAAAGAAATTTGATGAAACTGTACGCACGATGGAGGACCGACTTGATAAGAAATATTTTGGCAATATCCTTGATATTTCTACCACTAATGCTGAAAAATCTATCAAACCATTGAATTGGCAAAACCCTAGAACTTCAGATGGACGAACCCCGAACTACACGTAAAGCCGAACCATTGTTGGTACTTCGGCTAATATTAGGGTGCAGTTCACCGATGCTACAATCACTAATTCTGCTAGCTAATACCCGTATAGCTGATGTAGTGATCCAATCCTGCCACATCATAAAACTACTTATAATGAAAATTCTTTTGGTGGGTTTACTAATGGTTCATTGCATGATACTTCGTATCCGCTACCAAATTATTCACCGCCAAATGCATATGGTACACCATCTCCTATTTTAGCTCCAAATCGGTTCGGAACCGATCTGAAAATCATAGATGAATTTAGAACAGAGTTGGTAGATATCTTCAAGACAACATTCGGCTTAGATCCTAAAAGCAAAAGCCAATCTTATCAGAAACCTTACCCTGAGAATTATGAGCATGTTTTGTTTTCGCATGGTTTTAAGGTTCCCGATTTTGCTAAGTTCACCGGTGATGATAGTAGATCTACTATGGAATATGTAGGCCAATTTATTATACAATGTGAGGAGGCAAATTCTAATGATATTCTTAAGATGAGGTTGTTTCCTTTGTCTCTCTTGGGTGCATCATTCACTTGGTTCACTTCTTTGTCACCTAATTCTATTTACAGTTGGTTCCAGTTAGAAAAAAGATTTCATAAGTATTTCTTCACCAGTGAAACTAAATTGAAATAGTCACATCTCACATCGGTTAAACAAAAAATCAATGAATTTGTTGCCGATTACATTAGAAGATTTAGAGATACTAGAAACCGATGCTATAGTTTGACAATTTTCGATAGGGACTTAGCTGATCTAGCTTTTTTTAGTTTGCTTGATTGTCATAAAGAAAAGCTAGAAAATCAAGACTTTTACGACGTTAGTCAAGTATTGCAGAAAGTTATGGCTAACAAAAATAGAGTTAAAGAATTTAAACAAGTGCAAAAGTCGAATGAAAAGATCAATCGTTCTGTTTATATAGTTGGTTGCGAATCTAACAAGATGGACGACGATGATCACGATGTTTATGCTGCCGAATTCTCATGGCCTTCCAAGGCTAGCTCTTATCCTTGTGATTCTCTTAAGCCGATTCATAAAAATCGGCAAGAAGAGTTGAAGTTTACTTTTGATGTAGCCAAATGTGATAGAATATTTGATGGATTGCATAAAGAAGGCTACATCAAGATGTCACATGTTATTCTTTTGCTTGACAAGTTAAGCGACGTGCTTATTGTAAGTGACACCATTCTTTTTCCTACGCTACTAATAATTGTAATGTGCTCCAAAGGCAAATTCAACCAAAGGTAATATTTAAAAAGTGTTAAATTCAACCAAAGGCAAATTCAACCAAAGTTAACCGATGTAAAAGTGTTGATTTGGCCCGAGCAAGCTGATACAACCAAAGGTAAGAATGTGATCATCGGTGAAGAGAGACGAGAGCACAAATCCTTCAAGGGAAGTAATATTTAAAAAATCTTTGGATGGTAAAGAGTCTTTGAAGATTACCATCAAGGCCTCTAGACTCGAGGGGCAAGCAAAGAAAGCTCAAGGTTCAATTAATGCTATTACCCAACCGAAGATGCTTAACCCGAAAAACCCTGAAATAGAGAGGTGGAAGGTAAACAAACCAAAGAAGAAGAACAAGAAGGTAAATTTCAAACCTACCATTGGTTACCTTTTATCAAAATATACGAATAAAAAGACCGTTTCGAAGGATCGATCAACAAAATGTGATGCAAATCTAATTAAAGACCGATCAAATCTCCATCGTTCGGATCCAGTCAACAACGTAGTTACAATTGGAAGCATAGATGTGGTTATTAAGAAACCACCAAAAGGACTGATTATTAAAAATGATCGGGCTAATCCGGAAAATGCTTTGGCTCCTAAAAACTCTAAAAGCAATGGTTTCTCTCTTGGCAAATGCTTTCAGCCGAGGTGGTGTCCCTCTGGCTTAACTAGGACTTAAAAGAGAAGATTGCAAAGATTGCTCAATCAAGAGAGCAAAAATCAGAGATATAGCCAAATAAGTGATCCACCTCACAAAATAGTGTCTCCACGGCCTCCTTCATACATCAAAAAAGAATGAAGACCTAAACAAGTGAGTGTAACTCCTAGTTGAGCAATACTAGGAGTTTATGGCCGATAGAATAGTAATTATCGCCCTTAGAACAAAACGTGGCCAATATTATAGTATCGTCCTTAGAGCAAAGATGTCGATGAGTTTTTCCACTGTCAGGCAAAATTTGTTATTAGAGTATTTTTTGGCACGCTAGCTTTGCCAAAAAATAGGAGGCATATGTTGACACTCAAAATTTGCAATCCACTGGAGTATCTGGCAGAATGCCGGAGGGTCCGACAGACCCTATCGAGTCTCGAGGATTTACACACCGGACTGTCCGGTAATATACCGGAATGTTTGGTGACTAAGTTTCTGACACAGTGCCGGACACTTAGGTAGAGTCGGTTCAGTTAGTTTTGGTAACAAATCGGATTGAGTACTTTTCTAATTAATAAGATTCGGATGCTTCGGTTCGAAAGACCGGATATGATAGAAAATACCTAGATTCCATCTGATAATAATTATTTTGCAAGAATTGTTTGCCAATATGTTTTTCAGGACGTGGGAGATATTTTGGAAGAATTTAGCTAAAATCTACTAAAGAAGGAAAAAGTGCTTACAAAGACATGAAGATGAAGCCAAATCCCTAATTTGAAGGTTCCACGATGTAGCCCTCGCTGAGACAATCGAAACAGATATATGGATCATCTAAATTGGGAATCGAACAAGGAAATTACGGACTTCACAAAAACCGTCCGAGCCTCCACCAGACACTCCGGTAAAGTGCTGAAGTATCTAGTGACCGGAGTGTCCGGTACATTACCGGAGTGTCTGTAACCCCTCTCTGGAACCGGGATTTTGCCCATTGGAGTGTCCAGCAATGTGCCGGAGTCTCGGGTACTCGAGTTCGGTTTTTTGACAATTTTAGTAGCAGATCGGATCCAATTTATTTCCTAATTAATAGGATCCGTAGTTCCACGGGATAAGACCATTCCACTTCTATATAAATAGGCTCAAGGCCAATTGAGAGACCGACCCCCAATCGTCAAAAACCTTTTTTACCTTTACATGTATCTCTTCAAACCCTAATCCCCTTACTCGACCCCTTGTGCTGTTCTTCTCCCGTTCCGGCGACGTGTGAAGGCAATCCGGCTGGCCTGCCGAGCCTGGATCAACCCTAGGAAAGTCTTGCTCCGACGGGATCCCTTCGAAGCTTGATTTTCCAAGTGCCGTTGGAATCGTACCTAGACGATCCCGTCGCTATGCACGAGGACGTGCGCGTGGTGTGTTGACCCAGATCTTTTCGGCGTCAAACAGAGCGGAAGTCTAGGCATGCCATCCCTTCGATCAACTGCCTATAGAAGCCTGTGTCGTTTTGTTTATTTTCCGCTGTAATTGGTATGTAGTAATTTCTAAGACTCTTGTTCTTGTAATAGGTTAATTTTAGTGTATTCGAGATATTGTTATTCGAGACATTGTTCTGTTTATCATTAATGAGATCGCTTTATATGTGGAACTTGATTCCTAGGCACACAAAAAGGATAACTTGGTTTTAGCCTTAAAACCAGGTGTGACAGAAGTGGTACCAGAGCTATGTTGAAAGTAGGATGCAAGACTAGAGTAGAATGGACGTCTAGGATCTTATTTACAAAACTATGTGCCAAAAATTTTGTAAAATTTCATTTTCTCCGCATCTTAATTCTATTTAAATTTTCTAATACATTACTCTTCTAAAATTATAGATGGCCAGAAAGAAGCTTACACCTCGCAAACAGACCGGTCTACTTGGAGTGCCGCTAGGACCACTTGCTGCCAGGAGGGGATCAACACCGTCAATCCTACCGCAAGGGCAGCCGGGATATAGTCGCAGGATAATCCGATTCTGAAGAAGACCCCTTGGAGATAGAGTTCTACACTTCAAGCGAAGATGAGGAACCCAACAGATCTCCGTCTGATGAGGACATCCTTTCATTGGATACACACAATGCTCCTCCATTTACTATAGATAGTCCAATCACAAGAGATTGTGCAAGACAATTGAATTTAGAGGTAAGCTTGTTATTAAACACATGTCTTTCTTCTTTTGAGAATAGATTGCTACCTAATAACTTTATCATGATTAGAAACATTGAAGAGGATCAAGGGAAGTATAAAGGACTTAAAGATGCTTAAGGCTAGCAAGCCACGTTGAACCTTGGAGGAGATTCAATTCAACTTGGAGTCGAGCTGCCCTCAGGTTCTCAAAGCTGTCCGCACTAAAATAGACACTCAGGTCGCATCCGGAATCCATTTTGGATGTTCTAGATATGAATGGACAGATAAGAAGATAGCCTTACCAACAGCTCTAGTCTCATCTCCAAATTCGATCAAAGTCAATGGTAATTGTTAAAACAAGATGACAACCAGAAACTGCTCTGGTGTTGCGACACTATCTTTGGCCTTTGAGCTTTGTATCTTTTCTAGGCAGTTGCCCCTATGGAAGCACTAAACTCAATATAATTAGTAGTTGTCGTCATTAGCCTTAGGTTTTGATTAGTCTTCATATGTTATAAAAAGTTTCGCCGTTTGATGGTTTGTTGGATTTCAACTTCATAATTTAATTTAGATTTCGCAATTGAGTTGTGTTCTCCTTGCTTTTGCTTGTGTTCTTCGATTTGCATGCTGGGATTAGCCTTCTTGGCGAGCTCAATTGTGTGTCAAGGTTGATAACCAAAGGCAGAGTGGTGCTGGGATTCGAATCTTGTTTATTTGGGGTCATATCGATTGTGTATCGCAGCTCACCAAATCGAGAGTTACTACGACCTGATGGAAGATTGAAAACCATGTACACATCACCATCACCCAAAACTGATGTGAACCAAGCAAAAGAAAGACCGTGGTACCACATGATCAGGAGGTTCTTTACTGATGGTGAGAAAGGAGGAGTTGCCACTGAACAACTGAAAGGTCTGCTATGTGCGAAAGGCCTGGACTCCACTCCAATATTCACTCACCAAGTCATCCCAAAGAAAACAAGTGACGAATGGACATTGAAGGTAACAACGTACAACGGTAACCAAGAGTACAATCGCTATTTCCCTAGCCAGGAATCAGGCAAAAGGAAGTACCCTGGATTCGTGAAGGATGACTCGAACCTCGAACTAGGTCGGGAGAGAAACGACAAGTTAACACTGGACTTGTGCAAGTGTTATCAGATCGCCTAGGATGAGATCGCATTCCTCGAGCAAGGTTCGATGAAGCAGAGGGTGAGCAAGGAGGATGTTGGACCAATTCTTCTCCGCCACCAAGCCCAGCTCTGCTAGTTGTCTTCGCCAAATTCCAACACAAAATTTCACCGCTGCCACAGTGCTCGGATGGGAGAAGCTCAGATTAGTATTCCTCTTAAGATGTAATAGGGAACCTTAATGTTTGGAGTCAATTAGAATCGCTTAGTTCCTTATCAGTGTGTCTTGTGTTAGGTTGTGGTGTGCTAGTGTACTAGTTGGTGTGTGATGTGAGCTATGGAATGGTTCGGCTCAGTCCATAGCCTCATCTTTCTATTTTGAGTAGTAAATCCTTGTTTACCTTGTTCACTTTGATGCATATAGTTGGGAGTCCTTGTTCTTTCTCTTTATCTACCTTAACCATCAATCTCAACTCTCCTCCAATACATTAGACAGTGTACACTAGATGCAACGTTGCTAGCAACGGAGGTTCCAACAACAACAACAACAACAACAAGAACCAGAACAACTAGAACAACAACAACAACAATGACAATGATGTCGATGCCAATGGATTTGTCGGACCCTTTGCACGGATCATGGCTTTGCAGACGCAGTTGATGCAGAACATGATGCAAGCTCTCACCCAGATGCAGCAGATTCAAGGCACAACCCCGTAAAATCAAAACCAATACAAGCTAGGCAAGTTTCCGAGGACCAGACCACCTACTTTCTCTCAAGCCAAGGATTCCTTGGAGGCTGATGATTGGCTTAAGTCAATAGAGAAAAAGCTCATCATAGCACAGTGCAATGACCGTGAGAAGGTCCCCTTTGCAACGCATCAGCTGGTTGGAGTTGTTGCCGACTAATGGGGAGCTTACTACAGTGCTTATGATAATGCTGCAGGAATCACTTGGGAAGAGTTCAAGACCAACTTTCGCTCCCACTATGTTCCAACTGGGACCATCAGAATGAACAAGAAGGAGTTCTAGAATCTGAAGAAGGGTGGTATGTCTGTGAGTCAATACCTCAACAAGTTCACTCAACTCTATAACTGGCCATCCGAGTCGGGCCAAATGGGCCAGCACAGGGCTCGACTATTTTGGCCCTGCTCGAGCACCTCACGGCATGGTGGTCGTGGGGATCAGGCTAGCCTGAGGCATGACATGGGCCGTGCCTGGGCCTGACCGCCGGCCTAGCGTTGGCATGACCTTTTTAAGCCGGCCCAACTAGGCACCATGCTCGGCCCAGCCCGACAAGGCACGGCCTCGTAAGCCCGTGGAGCTTTTATTTGAATTTTAATGTTAAATATATGTAATTTGACCCATTTATGTTTAAAATTTAATATATTAAATACAATATAATGTCTTTGCAATTTCTTAGGGAAAAATAAAATTCATATATCTTTCTGGCCTCAGGCTGGCCCGTCCCGACACGGCACGGCCCGTGTAAAAATGGCCAGACTGTGCTTGGGCCTAGGTTGGCAGCCCGTAGGCCGGCATGGCACGACTCGATTATTTAATGGGCCGTGCCGGGCTGCCACAGGAAAGGCACGAGCCTGACCTGGTCCGAGCCATGCCGGCCTAGCATGTCCCATTGGCCACCTATACTCAAGTCTCAAGGTGTGCTCCAGAAGATGTCAACACCGACGAGAAAAAGCAAAAGGTGTTCTTTTGATGGGCAGAACCATGACCTCCAGCACCTGCTAATGAGCAATGAATATGTAAACTTCCAGAAGCTTGTGGCCAAAGCACTTGTCTTTGAAAACAAGCGTGCAGAGATTGAGAGTGAAGGCAAAAGGAAGATGTCATTCTTTGCGCAGCCTTCCAACCCCAATGTTCGTCCTCGTATGATACCACTGCAGAGACCTATGTAACACCTTCTGTATGCTGGGAAGTCACCAATGCAAGCACCACGCCCGAATTTCCACATGAAGATGCATAAGCTATGCTTTAAGGCAGCACATCCCAACCCACCACAGATGCGTCATATTGGGAATCTGCCAGTACCTCGTCCTATAGCACCAGCTCAGCAGAACACCAACAAGCCCGTTAGTGGAGCTAATGCAGTTAGTGGAACTCAAGGTGCGTGCTCAAGTGTGGTATGCCTGAGCACTTGCTAACAATTGTCCGAACAAAGCTCTGCACCACCTGCGGGATCAGCTCAAAAGCCCATTCAAGGAGGTAATCAAGGCTAGTCCAACTACGTCTGTGGCAAAGTCAACCATGTGACCAGTGAATAAGCTCAGCAAGCTCAAAAAGTTGAGATAGGTATGTTCTTTGCAAACTCTAACTCTGCTACTATTTTATTTGAAGCATCGCATTCATTCATAGCATCAAGCTTTGTTGCAAAATCTAAAATTCCTAGACCATCATGAAACACGCTATGCTAGTTAGTTCTCCTGGAGCAGAAATGAGAACCAGACACTTATGCCCAGCAGTAACTTTGAAAATAAGGGGGGTAGTTTTCTTGTCAAACCTCATTATTCTGGAGTCAAAGGGGATAGATATCATCCTTGGAATGGATTGGTTAAGAAAGTATGATGGAGAAATCCAATGTGCAAAGAGGGCAGTATAGTTGACTAGTGAAGATCGGTCGAAAGCTGAGTTTGTGGCAGCTAGTACATCAGTACCAATATGTGTGCTCAACAAGATGAAGGGTAAATCTATTGAAGAAATCCGAGTTGTCCGTGACTATCAAGATGTGTTTTCGGAAGACTTGCCTAATATGCCACCCGACCGTGACATAGAATTTCTTATTGATCTAATACCTGAAATAACACCTATATCTAAGAGGCCATATAGGATGCCAACTAATGAATTAGTAGAGCTTAAGAAGCAAACCACAGAACTTCAAGAGAAAGGTTAATTTTAGTGTATTTGAGACATTGTTTTATTTATCATTAATGAGGTCGCTTTATATATGAAACTTGATTTCTGGGCACACATAAAGAGTCATTTGGTTTTAGCCTTAAAACCAGTTGTGACAACCTAACTCCCTGACCACAGTGCCACTGATTCGAGGAAGCGTGAGCACAGTGAGCACACTGCAGGCTGCGCCGGCAAACCAAACATTATGAGACGGGGCGGGAAAAAATGGCCGAAAGAAAAACATAAACAGCGTCGGCCGCGCCAAAATCAGGACCAAACGAGCACCCGAAGCAGGATCCCAAAAAGAAGAGCCATCATCGTCAGAATAGAAGAGGCGAGGAGTGAGACGATATAGGTGAAACGGAGGAGAGGAGCAAGTCACGATTCGGTTGATGACCGATGAGAGGGGGCAGCAGGCCAAGGCAGCAGTGAGGAGAAGCACTGCGGCTATAAGCCCTCCTGCCTCCCGTCGGAGAGGGAGAGAGAGCAGAAGGCAGATGGAGGGTGCGAGGACCTCCCCTCCTTCCATGTACCCTATCTCCGTCGATGAAGCAACAAGCGTGAAAAAAGAGGCAAAAAACTGGAGCGCAAATCTCAGATCCGCAGCGCAGCAGAGATAGATCGGAGATGAAGAAGAGGGAAATGGTGGGAAACAGTAGATGGTGAGACAAGGTGGGGAAAAAAGAAGGAAACTTGATCCTGCCGACCCCCTTGTCCTTGTCCCATCCTTCCTAGTGTGGACGACGAATCAAGCAATGGCGGTAACTAAAAAAACAGCATGGAAGCCCAGATCTACAGCAACGGCCACAATGAACCAGCGCCCATCCATCCTCGTCTCAACAAGGAAGGAAAAAACAGGCACAGAAGGGCAGACCCGCAGCAGCGGCGACAAGGAAGCAGCATGAAGCAGCGAAAAACGGTGACGGCGCAACCCATGCCGACGGGAAAAGCGGCGCAATCAAAGTGGAGAACCAGAAATAGGATGAGGAAGAGACGGAGGCCACCTGCCCTGACCTGATAGGAACGGTGGCGGGACCCACAGGGATTGTTGGTCGATTCCCATAACAACATGTGGCGAAGCAAGTGGGTTTATTTTCATGCGGCGCGCGGGCACCCCAGACTCCGATGGCAATCGGACGGCATGCGGCGCGGGAGGGGGGCGAGGGCTGGTGGTGGGCAACGGGTCCGAATAAAGGTATAAATTCTGATGATGCTGTTGCCTCACATGTAAATTGAGGCTTCCCATAGGCACCAGTGGCAGGGTTGCTGGGTTCAGTATGTAGTTCTTGTTAGAACGTATATTGGAATTAAGCGAGAACTGATGTTTTTCATTCACAGTACAAGGGCCTATAAATAGGCAGGTTGCAATGTGAAGTAGCGGTGAAGAAGCCATCCGTGAGACTAGTTCAATCCAGAGATTCTGGAGTGTTGTAAGGATCAAGGAAACTGAGAAGGGAGGGTTGAATCGATAGACTTATAGCACTAATTTTGCTACGAACTAAAACTATAAGACTCGATCGCAACGAAAGCAAACCTAAACAATTTTAATAGGCCAAGACCCCTAACAATGTTAGTGATAAGTAAATAACAACAAGCAAGCACTAGCATGATAGCCAACAAGAAGAATCAAAGAACAACCTATCAGACTACTCAAGTGGTAAGTAAATGCGGTAAGTAAAAAGAGTGAGATAGAGAGTGCTCAATGATTTTTCCCGAGGTCACAGAAGATAGGCGCCTTCCTCTAATCCTTGTTGGACCACTCCGTTGAAGTTTCGGTCCCTCTCGTCGTTCCCGAAACAATTCTCACAAGGGCATGCTTCACTCCCGGAGTGAAGTCACTAACGACCCGACTGTCGCACACAATACCCAAGCGCTAGAGCAAGCCTCAAAGGCTCGAGTGCTCTCTCTTGGTGTCCCTTTCAAACAGGGATCTGTTACCGCGTACAAACTTAGCGATGCCTTCTGCAATCTTCTCGGAAGCTCGATCACCGACTCCTAACCGGTCTAAGCTGCCCACACCAAGAGTAATAGGCAAAGATCACTCCTCTCAAGCCCTACAAGCTCTAAAAGTATATAAATGCTCCCTATCACTCTCCTACTAGCACCAAAGATCTACAATTTTACAATGTGCTCTCTTAGTGGTGTCCTTTGGCTTCTCACAACTTGGCTCCAGCAATTTTGATCAAGGGCGCAGAAAAACGTCCTTCTCCACGGTTTAAATGGGCTTCAAGCCCAAAAACAACTGTTGGGACGTGATGTCATAAAGCTGACTGCTTTATGCAATCACTGGGCTGTCCGGTGACTAGATCACCAGACTGTCTGGTGACCCTTCTTCCTGCTTGGCCAGGGAAACACTCTCTCTAGAATTTTACCGGACAGTCCGGTGATACCTTCATCGGACAGTCCGGTGAGTTTCACTTTTGATCCCAGAGACATCTTCTTTAGACTTCAGTTTCTGGCTCACCGGACTGTCCGGTCACTGCACCGATGAACTGTCTAGTGACTGCTCCATCTCGACTCCAGAGAGCACCTCTTTCTGGACTGGCTCCTTCAGGGCTCACCAGACTGTCCAGTGACTGAATCTTCAGCTGGTTCTTGAGCTCTGGTCTTTGACTTCACTTCATCTGCCATCTTTAGTGCTTTCTGAGGATCTAAGAAGCATTCACACCCTCTAACACTTGTATGACAAAAGAGAAATTACCTTACCCCCCTTAATAGTACCAGCATTCCTATGGACTCTCTAGCTAGTCCTTAGCCTTGGTCCTCCAATGCTCGACAACTCCTCTTCTAAGGTTCATCTTTATCATCCACTGTGGAAGCCCACCATATTGAAGTAGAATTAGCGGGGTAGTACCTGCAATACAACCGTTACCTATGGTCGTTTATTCAATCACCAAAATCCATGCATACCTTTTAGGGGACTTCAAAGGTTATGAATCCACAATGAATCCACGGGGTTAGTCAAAAAACTGAGTGCATTTCAATGAGCTAAAAGAGTCAAATAAAACACAGGCTCATCAAAATGTCGCGAAGAGCCAATGAAATCCTCCAAATAAGATCCAAAAGCCCTAACTACCCATCCACGGCCTCCCCCTAGACAGCTAGCCTCTCAAAAGGCAAAACACCACAAGTCTCCCACCCAAGCTCCTACAAAAATAACTAATCCTGCGTGGCTGAAGAGCTGGGTGCAGTGACAGTCGGTGGCTGCTCCTCTGAAGACGGCTTGTCTGCTGGTGCTGACACATCTCCTCCAGGCTGCTCAGAATCATCAAAGACACTCAAACCGAAGGAGGATGTCGGGGAGGGCTCCTTGACATCAACTGAAGCTGGCTAATCTAAGCTGTTAAGGGTCTGAGCTGCCTCCTCTGCTGAATATCCGACCTCGGCCAGAATAGCAGCATCTGAAGCTCTGGGTAGTCTACTGTGGTGGTAGAAGGCTCTGGTTGTGAAGACTCAGGCGGTGGCTCAACCGACACTGACTCGACTGCGGTAGACTCAAAAGATAGAACTCTAGGCGCCAACAAAGAACTACCAACAGCTGTCCCTGACTCAAATGCTGGAACTGACACTCTAGGCTCAGCTGATGCAAACAGTGACGACATAAAGTACGAGGAAACTAGGGAGAACGGAAATGAGGTGACAAGTACACTAACTCAACCAGTAGTCGTAGAAGTATTGGTTGCCCCAAAGGGTATGAACGGTGAAAGCAGGGCTGAGAGCAGAGTCGTGAAAGTGGGCTGTTGCTGCTGCTCCTGACTCTGAAGATCTGCAGTGAAGGCTGGTACTGACAAATACGGTGACTGAGGAGCTGTCGATTGAAGCTGTACTAGCAAGTGACCCGGTGCGTAGTCGTCGGAAAAGCAGGCAATGGTGATATACCAATCCCCTGAGGATAAGATGCAATAGCTTCAAACCTGGCAGACATATAAGATATGGCTGCTGCCATCTCCAACTAAGAGCACTGCGACCTCTCATAAAACTTTCTATCTTGCCGTCTCCTCTCCTCAGCAAGCTCTCTCTCCATTCGAAGCTGCTCTTCAATATAGAGGTGCTCGAGTCAGATCCTCTCCTTGAACTTGGCCCTCTCTTAGAGAATGAACTCAGCCTACTCCTCTCGGTATCTTCTCCTCCTGCTCTGTCTGAATAGCATCCAACCTGACAGCAAGAGCAAGGTCAATTGTAGCATGAGAGATCGGAGTCTCGGCCTGACTTGGAGCCTCAGTGCTCCCAGATCTCGATCGTGCTCCCTCCGAAGCCTTAGTCTCAACATCCTCCAGGGCTGTGGTCTCCTCTCCTTCAAGGGTGCTCTGTGAAGCAGATACTCGAAGAACTTTGAAGTCGGATGGCTCAGCAGGACTGAAGGAGGTGGTGATCTCCGGCAAAGCTGAATACTCCTCCTCAGTCATAACTCTTGCTCTCCTCAGCAACAGACATATGTAAGGGGCAAAAGATAACTGTCGAGCGCCTATTCCCTCATATATAACATCCTCCATCTGTGCTAGCAACAAATCAGTTAGATCAAAAACCTCATGCCTCAGCAAGTAACAAAGTAACCACTGATGTAGAATAATAACATGCTCTCTGTAGCCAGCTCTCAGGGCTATCGTCCTGCCCAGCAACCCTCTCAAGCCTCGTGCTTCGTGTGTTAACCTTAGAGGGTGCCCAGAGTAATGCTCCTCATGTGGTGGCGGGTATGCAATACTCAGTCTCTCATCGCTCGGCTCCATCCCTCCAAATATGCGATATGGTGGCAAGAAATTCAGATGAGCCAGAGCGTGAATTTGTATCTCAGAAGATACAAACTCCAAAGCAGCAATGACATCGGATCTCTCAAACCGGTGTGACTCCCCTCGATACATGAACCAGAGATAAGACCTATCGCGGGAGATCCACAGTGAGGCATAGAACTCCAGAACAACCTCCTCACTAAACCTCAACAGCTGAGTGACCAACTTTAAAAGACCAGAAAGATATGCAATATGCTACTCCTTGTTTGTCTCAGCTCCTCTGCTTAGTGCCTCTAAAGAATAGTGATGGTGAGCTGCAAACACTGAGCTCTTGCCCTTAGTGACAAGCTGCCTCCTGTAGGCCTCATAGATCCTCCGCTGGAGAACAGTTCAGAACTAACCAGCATCCACATGTCTACCAGCGAGGACCCAAACAGTGAAATCAACTCTCCTCTTGGCTTTGATGACCGGGCCCTTCAGCTTCAATAGATCAACCTCTACCACTGCAATCTTGCCCATGACCCGGCGAGCTCTCTCGGCTCAAGCAGTGCACACCTCACAGACTCCAGTCCTTTGATGTGGACATCCCTGTGTCCTCCGCTGCGAACTCCATTGGACTGCCTCTCCCTCCTCGGTTCTCGACTGCCTGCTGACAGGAGCTCTCCTCGGCTACACCTCTACCACTAGAGGAGTGGTCGCCACTCTCTATCAGGTTGACCTCCTCAACTCCCTCTCAGACCCCCCCAATCCTCAAAGCACTAGGCCTCCTGTGTGGAGGAACATCCACATCTGCAGCAGTTAGGGCTTTGTTGCACTTTGGGTCGCCTGTCCTCTTTTTCTTCTTCTTCTTCTTCTTCTTCTTCTTCTTCTCAGGCTCACCTGGCTTGCCCTTTCCCTTCTCCTCTGAACTCGGTCTCTGCCTGCCCATACTGTCAACTGTCTAAAAGATCAACTGTCATTAAAAGCACTACTGACCAGCGGACACTGCAAGATAGGATTAAGAGCTTGGCTCTTAACGCGTCCATGAAAACCATTGAACTGACTGAGACATCTGGACTGCCGCTGAATCTGTCCTGTCTTGATCCACTGACCAACTGTCACTGCACCACAAAGGAATAAATATAGGTTGTAAGCACAAAAGATAAGCGACTCTAAATGAAGTTCTAGCGGTGAAATCAAGGACATATCACCGATCAAATAAAGCAAATAAGAGCAACGATGATATCGACAGACTAATGCCACAATTCATAATGTAGCAAAGCATCCAAATGGTGACACTAGCAACAGCAAACTCAATGTCATATCAAAATATGCAATAGATGACCTCAATATGACACTAAGTATGGGAATTGTCAACTAATCACGTCAATTGGCAATAAAAGCTGAGTCCCTTAAACAATTTATACCAATTTTCATTTTCGATGAAATAAAAGTGATAGAACACGATACCCGACAGGAGAAGTGCCGAAAATCACCGAAGAAATCGCCGGAAGAGCAATCGATCACCCCATAGCTAAAACCCCACGAGGGTTTTGGAGTAGCACGTGGTGTCGGCTCAAAAAGTGCACGGCAAAGCAAAGCAAACACAACGATGCTCTCTGGGCTGACGGCGAGCAGAGGCAGAGCAGCAGCGAGGCGGCAACGCGGCGGCACGGTGAGGATGGGCAGTGGCCTTGGCGAGCTAGGGCAGCGCGAGGTATTGCGGCGCGAACTGCTGTGGTGGCAAGCACAGGCACGACGGCGCGGGCGAGCACGAGCAAGGTGGCCGGACAGCGCGCAGGCGAGACGGCGAGGCGGTGACGGAGGCAGCGAGGTGATCGGCAGTGAGGCGGATGGCTCGAAGGACGCATGGGACTTGGAATGAAAAAGAGAAATCCTCACGTGTGTTTAGATTAAAACAAATCAACGGCCCAGATTGAATGAGATTAAAACGATGGCTGAGATTTCGCCGATCAAGGAGATCACCGGACTATCCGATCCAAAGAATTTGTCCGGTGATTGCCAGGAGCTGGACTGTTCGATGTCTAGAGAATCCTAGTTTCAGAGAGGCACCCGCTTCCTCTTCTAGTCACCGGACAATCCGGTGATACCGCCGAAATGTCCGGTGTCTGTCCAATTCCGCAAAGTGACTGATTTCAAAGATATAGTCACTGGAATGTCCAATGAAGGCACCGAAATGTCCGGTGACTCCATGGAATTGTAGAATCAAAGAATTCTTTCTAAGACTTTAAGTGTCCTCACCAAAGAACAAAATAAACACCACACTTGTCTAGAAAGGAAACTCTCAAACACTCCTTGGCAAATAGATAACTCACGAAGAGTTTAGCTTTTTCACAAATCGCAACTAAGATCGAACGATAAACACCAAAGCGACAAGGAGGCTAAAAAAAATGTATGAACCCTTAGTTCACCATTCACGTAAATGGATGTTAGAGACCGTTAAGCACAGAGTTCAATAGGCATAAAGCTCAACAATTGCTTTGGTTACTTTTTGTGGAATATGTGAATCGCAACAGAAGCAAATCTAAACAACTCTAGTAGGCCAAGATCCCTAACAATGCTAGTGATAATGAAATAACAATAAGCAAGCACTAACACGATAGCCACCAAGCATAATCAAAGAACAACCGATCACACTCCTAAATGCGGTAAGTAAAGAGAGTGGGATAGAGAGTGCTCAGTGATTTTTTTCTGAGGTCTCAGAAGGTAGGCGCCTTCCCCTATTCCTCGTTGGACCACTCTCGTCGGAGTCTCTGTCACTCTCGTCGTTCCCGAAATGATGCTCACAAAGGTACGCTTCACTCCTGGAGTGAAGTCACCGGCGGCTTGGCTGTCGCACACAATACCCAAGTGCTAGAGCAAGCGTCAAAGGCTCGAGCGCTCTCTCTTGGTGTCCCTTTCAAGTGGGGGACCCGTAACCGCGTACAAATTTAGCGATGTCTTCCACAATCTCGTTAGAAGCTCAATCACCGACTCCTAGCCGGTCTAGGCTGCCCACACCGAGTAATAGGCAACGATCACTCCTCTCAAGCCCTACAAGCTCTAGAAGTATATGAATGCTTCCTATCACTCTCCTACTAGCACCAAAGATCTCCAATCTTCTAATGTGCTCTCTTGGTGGTGTCCCATGGCTTCTCACAACTTGGCTCCAGCAATTCTGATCAAGGGCACATAGAAAAACGTCCACCTCCACGTTTTAAATAGGCTGCAAGCCCAGAAACAACCATTGGGACGTGATGTCATAAAACCGACTACTTTATGCAATCATTGAACTATTCGCTGACTAGACCACTAGACTGTCCGGTGACCATTCTTCCTCCTCAGCCAGGGAAATACCCTCTCTGGAATCTATTCCATAGGACACCGGACTATCCGATGATACCTTCAGCGGACTGAACTTCAGCTTCTCGCTCACCGGACTGTTCGGTCATTGGACTGATGGACTGTTCGGTGACTGCTCCATCTCAACTCTAGAGAACATCTCTCTTTAGACTGGCTCCTCCAAGGCTCACTGGACTGTCCGGTGACCTCACTGAACTATCCGGTGACTGAATCTTCAGCTAGTTCTTAAGCTCTGGTCTTCGACTTTGCTTCCACTACCATCTTTAGTGCTTTCTGAGGATCTAAAGAGGATTCACACCCTCTAACATTTGTATGATAGGAGAAATGAACTTACCCTCTTTAATAGTACCGGAGTTCCGATGGACTCTCTAGCTAGTCCTTAGCTTTGGTCCTTTAACCCCGACAACTCCTCATCTAGGGTTCATCTTTGTCATCCACCGAGGAAGCCCACCATGTTGAAGTAGAATTAGCGAGGTGGTACCTGCAACACAACTATTACTTATGGTTGTTCATTCAATCAGCAAAATCCATTCATACCTTTTAAGGGACTTCAAAGGTCATGAAGCTAACAAGTGTGACCACAATACCGACGCCATCGTCGAGCATGCCTCCTCCTCCTCCTCCTCCTTCCTCCCCTTCTGACGGCTCCACGGCCTCCTCCTCTGCCATTCCCATGTCACAGACCATCCACAGCAACAATATCAAATCCTTGGTACCTTATACTCTTGACATGGTCGCTCACAACTACACAAAATGGAGCACTTTCTTTCTGATCGTCCTCGGGCGATTTGGTTTGCATCATCATGTTGACACTACTGAATCCCATTCCGATGACCCCAATTGGATCCAGGAAAATCTCACTGTCATCATCTAGGTCTATAATACCATCTCGGATCAGCTCGTCGACATGCTCCTCAAGATCACAGAGCTGACGACGTACAAAGTGTGGCATGAATTGGAGAAGCATTTCACTGGCAAAAAGGCCAGTCGCGCTGTCACTATCGAGGCCGAGTTCCACGATTTCTCCCAAGGTGATCTCTCTGCCAATGACTATTGTCATCGTCTGCAGAACATGGCGAACGCTTGGCTGACTGCGATTAGCTTGTCACTGAATGTGTCCTAATGCACCAATTCATTCATGGTCTTAACCCAAAGTTCTGTGTCCTTCACACTCTTCTTCCATTGCTTCCCAAGTTTCCTACTTTTATGGAAGCCCACAATCTTCTCATCCGTGATGAGATGTTGCATGCTGATGCCATGAACAAGTCCTCAGAGACTGCACTTGCCACTGCGGTTCCGCTCCAACACCACTTACTGAGAACTCAAGGGGGCGCTCCGACCACCATGCTCGACCGGCCTACAGTGGTTCTGACCATTGCCATGGCCGCAGTGGTCGTAATAAATCTGAGGTGTTTGCCACACTGTGCGACTTTTATTCGTTTGTCCTGAATCAGTTTCATTTATCTATCCAAGCGATTTAGTGTGACAGTGGCAAGGAATTCGATAATTCCGCACTTTGCAGTTTTCTCAAGTCTCGTGGCTTTGTTTCCCGTCTCTCCTTGGCAAAATGGGAAAGCTGAGCGTGCTCTCCATACCATTAATGATATCGTACGCACATTGCTCTTCCAAGCTTCTATGGTGCCCGAATACTGGGTTGAAGCACTCCGTACAGCCACGTATCTTCTAAATCGCCGACTTTCAAAACCTCTCAATTTACTTACACCATATCACATGCTCTAATATCATGTTAGAGTGTATATTGGAATTAAGCAAGAACTGATGTTTTTCATTCACAGTACAAGGGCCTATGAATAGGCAGGTTACAATGTGAAGTAGCAGTGGAGAAGCCATCCGAAAGACTGCGATCCAGAGATTGTGGAGTGTGAAGACCCGGTACATGCGGTAACAACAGAAGATTAAACTTAACATTTCTGAAAGGTTCATGCTTTGTCCAATTTCAGGTTGGATATAGACTTCATGAACCGTGGTGTTGATTCCAACTCTCATGGCAAAGGGAAGAGACTGTGACCCAGCACAGATGACTAACGCTCTTACATAGTCACGCGTTTCAGTGATAGGATCTCGACAGTATATACTTTTTAGCACACAAAACTGTCCAAGAATGCATTTAACATCATCCCAACCCCAACATTCTCGTGGCAATCCTCTAAGCTTAGCCCAAATTTTTTGGAGTGCTCTAATCGCTCCTATATTTTCCTCCCATTTTTTCATCAGCGAAGTGTTCTTGGTACCAAATAATATCTTGCTAAACACAGCTTCCTCTAGACTCCGAGCCGAGGGAAACTCGATCAAATAGGTTTTACTTCCTAACGGAATAGCTTTCCACGGATACTCAAGAGTCATATCCCTCACGTAGTGTACTTTCTATGGCCGCAGGGGAAATTTCTAAATGACCTACTACTGATGCGTTTACACACCTCTTTAGTCTGCTTACTCTAGCTTCACGATCTTTATTGGGTGCTACCCAAATAAATCGAGGGGTAAAAAGGGTTTGTGGTCTACATTCGACTACGATATTGGTGGAGGCCTTCGCTCAGTCTGTGTAACTAGGTTGTATTTCTTGCCTTTTTCCCTTTTCCATTCTCAGATTTGCATGTTCCAGTTTCTTTTGACTCTAGCATCTTATTTATATATGGACGTTGGCTCGATTACATGGCCTCAATTATAGTGCGGTTCGTCCGGCTTTTTGCTCTATGTAAATTGTCTTTCTAATAGTGGCCTTGGGGAAGAGATATGGAACGCAATGGTGTTAAAAAAGTCCAAAGTGATATGTGTCACTTCATTCGGCGTGAGATTTCCCGTCAGAAGGGTGAATTTTATGAAAAGAAAGACAATGAGTTGTCGAACTATCCACATCTTTCTTTGTATGATAGGCTTAGGCTATTCTAGATGATCAAGACGATGTTTGATAATGTAAATGTTGGATCACTCTTATTGTGTTTTGTAATATACATCTGTTTGTTGGAAGTTTGATTTGTCTATATGAATATTTTTACCTGAGTTATGTGTTAAATCTGAGTGCAATTTTTATTTTTGACCTGTATAATAATAATTATTATTCTGTTTTAAATTAATTTTAAAATAGTAATGCAGTCGACTAATGAAATGAGCCACCCACATTTCATACCGTAATGCCGGCGGCTCATGTAAGCTGACGCCTGCATTATGGTCTCTAATCCAGGCGGTTGTCATTAGTTTCCGCCTGCATTATTATAGAGCCCTAATGCAGACAGCTGCTAATGACAACCGCCTGCATTATCTCTCTAATGCAAGTGGTTCTTAATGTGCACCTGGAGAAATGGTCTATTTTTACAGTCTATAGAATGGTAGCGGATTAAAATTCCACCTGTAGAGATGCCTTTAGAACCGCCTGCACAAATGTTTTTTTAAGTAGTGTTTAGTAGAGGTCACATATGGCTTCGATTTGAAATCTGTGTAGCAATAGTTATATAGGTCCCATCGGTCACAGTGCATCATTCAGTGAATCTGCCCATTGTGCATGTGAGTCTCTATGGTAAATAGGCATGCCCATCTGAAGTGGATGTGCATAACACTACTTAGCATAGCGTAAGACTAGGTTTAATAAAACCGAGCGCAACCGATCGCTTTTCATTAAAACTAAAAACATCTGTCTGGTTTGATTACTAAGGCTAACTGATTTTCATTGAAAACCAAACTATGATGCCATGGAGAAAATGGTTTCCACCTGGTTTTAGCATAAACTATCTGACCTTTCATACTGTTTAGAATTGTCCACTTACAGGTCCATCGACTCTATCAAGGATATGCTGCCAGTGCCAACCTAAATTAATTTTCCAACACAGGATTTTGATCCTCCCACTCTGCATGACTGTGGCAATGCCCGCCCATACAACACCTATTGTACGCTTTGACAGACACCTCCAAACACGTGCAACCTACTTCTAGACGTGATATCAATGCCTTATAGTATTTCTCCATCTGAGAATAAATGTTCATTTAGATTTGGTCTATTTGGCCCATAATTTCTATAAATATAACTAAATTTAAGATATATAAAATATATATTTAAAATTATTTTTTGTGATTCATAAAAGTGCAGATATCATATTGTTAAAATTAAATAAATTAATTTATATAAATTATTGGTTAAAGTTATATGACACGGAACCTAAACGAAAACTTGTATGACACGAACGCCGGTCAATCACTATTTGTCGGGCCGGATGAGCATTCATAGAGCCAGTTGCCTAACTTCTGTATGCGCTCCGATCCATGCCTTGTCACAGTAGGAAGTGTGTCTCTTTGGGCATGGAAAGAAGTGCTCCTCCTTGGGTATATGGTAAGAAGTGCTGCCAGAGGCAGGCGCCCGTGATAAATTTCTACCTAGTTCACAACACACGAGAATCAAAAATGGGTGCTGGTGACGGAGCAGCTATATGTGAGGAAAAAGCTTATTTGCGGCAGAGCTGAGAGAGTACATGCATGCTGTAGTAGTACGATAGTAGTACGATGCGGTTATTAATACCATGGTGAGGTAGTACTGGTGACAGATTCAACACAGATGGAATAGTAAGTAACTAGATGAAGTTGATCCAGATATCAGATGGTCCTAGATCGAGAAGCTTTCCTAATTTCTTTCTAGGTTAATAAAAGTGATTTGAATGTTCGTTTGCTACTATATCCCATGGTACATACAAAAAAGAGTTAATGAGTTTGGTATAGCCAAGGATTTGTATAATGCATTACGGAGGTTTTATCAATCATTAGGAATAAACATAACCTGTTAAATATAGGTTCTTTTTTTTTAAAGGAAAAGGCACGTGCTCTGCCGTTTTATTTGATAAGGAGAAAAAAACAGAGATAATGTACAAACCAAAACGCAGGGCACATCATATGCCGCTGATTTTATGAAAGGAACATATGAAAGAGAAGGAAAATAGAAATAAACTTGTCACTTATCAGGTTATGGAGTCTTCAACTGATTTCAGTGGTGTTTCTGACTACATTTCCGGCAGCATTTCCTCTAACTGATTTGTATAATGTTACTCAGATGGTTTCCTGATTGCTTAGGCCGTAATATGCCACTTTCCGTAGCAGTGATGCCAACATATTTTTTATTCATTGTAGTGGTGCTCAGACACATGCATCAACCCCTTATTGTCATATGGATATTCTGTATATTACTATGTTTGCTATGTGTTGTCATGTCTTCTTTTTATAGCTTAGGTCTTATCAACATGCATGTGGTAAGTGTAATCTTAAAGTGCACACATCCTATTGTTAGTAGGCTGCCTATTTATCCTAGGTGTTGCATGCAAGATTGTTTGCTGTCTCCACTACCTCCATGCAGTGCTACACACCTAGGTACGTCGATATTTCAATGTATTGCTGCGTGATGGAAAGAAGCAGCAGGGAAAAATCAATGAGTCTCTCATGCACACATTAACATTCTATGGAAGTGTTAAGCTACCAATTATTGTTTGCCATTTCATACTTCGCATGCTTACTTTTTGCACTAAATTTGCTATTGGTACACCCCATAACCATGTATGGCACAATAGCTAGGATACATTGTAATGATTAAATTTTTTTTGTTTGATCCTGGTAACTCGTTGTTTTTGTTCTAATAAGCATGTTCTACATATGTTTATGTTTCATTTGTTTTTAGGTGAAGGCCCCATCTACACTATCAACAAAATGGACAGGGGGAAGCATGTTGTTGAGGATTCGTGCTCACAGGCCACACAGAACGATCAGGAACATCCCTGTTGAAAACAGTCACGCTCATATCTCCATGTTCAAGGTATGCTTAATATGTGTGTGTATATTCATTAGATTACTCCGTGGATTCGTTATTATATTTCATACAGAGTTAGTGGGTGTGCGCTCAACTTCCAACCGCATGCTTCGATGTATTCTTATGTAGGAACCTATTACTATTAATATCTCATGTAATCACTAGCTAGTTAAGAGCAGTCATTCGCACTGAAGGGATAGTGAAGCTTGATCAGATCCATGGGATAGCTTAGCTTACGATTGAAATTCCTCCTCAAAGCAGTATGGATGTTCTGACAGTTGAAAGTTTACATAGAAATACTTGCATGAGTGACTATGAAGCAGAGGAAAGTTTTTCTGAAATAGCAATAGTTCATTTCATGGCTCCACTGGGTATCCATGTTAATGATGTGAACTATACCGCCCTCAATGAAACATACAACCAGCTTAATTATTATACACATTGGTGCCAAGGCCTCTATGTTAGGAATGAGCTGTCACATATGGAAAAGAATGGGCTGTTGAACATTCACAAAAACCTTCTGAAGCGACTGTGCTTTATATTGGCGAGTTACAATGACATTATTCCGCTTGCACCCCATGCACCAACAAAGTCCATCAGACACGTTTGCTGAGCGACTCATGTATACTGGAGCAAGTCCACCGGGTACTTGGTATAGCAGCTTGCCCAAGAATTGTTTAATGTTATACAGGAATACAACCCTTAAGTGACCCAAAAATAGATTGATGGGTATGTTAAAATTTTTGTTCCATTATATTCCTTGACTATTCTTGGATTATTGAGTTCGTATAACTGTACAGGTACCTTTTTAGTAATCATATATCCCATCAAAACTACATGTATTGCTAGAAGCAAGTATTGGAGGCTCCATAAAGGACCAGTACTACCCCGGTGCATGCATGATGCACATTCTTATCTAAGTTATCAACCACCACTCTAGCCTACACAACATTTTCCTTTTCACGGAAAAATTTGTATACTGTAAAGTACGTGTTACGAGGTGTGTCCATGTTTATGTACTCTTATATTTTTGGAAGAATTATCTATGATTAATATCATTCCAAATCATTATCAATTTATCTGTATTTCATTGTAGGTGTTAATAAAATATTGATGTAATGTTTTAATTAGAAAACTAGAGCATTACATAATCATGTTTGCTTGAAAGATATTTGATGTTCCAGATTTAGTACGCCCCCTTGACAGGATGCGACTTCAGTGCTCCCTGCTTCGTATTCCTGTGCATTCCTCAGTGACGTGGCTACTTCTCATTTGCCGGCCAGATTTTGTCTTTTTCTCAGCACGGCAGTCCCACCGTGGTGTCATCTATTTCCAAAACTGAGTGCACGGTAAGACAGGCAACAATTGTATGTCTTTAGAGGTGAGCACATACTATAACTCGTGCACAACAATTAAATTTAAAGGTGAGCTCGTTTAGAAACACGTGTTTCTTTTTTTTAAGAATAGATGGCTACTTAATAATTTTATTATGATTAGAAACATAGAGAGGATCAAAAAAAGCATGGAGAAAGATTTGCAGATGCTCAAGACCAGCAAGATACGTTTGACATGAAGAAGAGTCAATCCAATTCGAAATTGAGTTGTCCTTAGATTTTAGGAGCAGCCCGCACCAAAACGGACGCCCAGGCCGTATAAGCGATCTGGTTTGGACGTTCTAGATATGGTTAAAAAACTAGAAAGACAACCTTTCCAACGGCATTGGTCTCATCTCTAAATTCGACCGAAATCAGAAATTATCAAAACAAAAAGACGTCTAGAAGCTGCCCTAGTGCTGCGACACTATCTTTTGGCATTTTGAGCTGTGTATCTTTTTAAAGCCCATTAATAGTTAGGGTTTGCCCTTAAAATCGTCCTAAACTCTATATAAGTATTAGCCACCGTCATTAAAGTTAGGTTTTGATTAGTTTTTATCTCTTATAAATAGTTTCGTCGTTTGACGGTTTGTTGGTTCTCTAACTTCGTAATTTAATTCATATTTCGTAATTGAGTTGCGTTTTTCCTTGTTGTTACTTTTGTTTTTCAATTCGCAAGCTGAGATTAGCCTTTTTAGTGAGGTCAATCATGTGCACATGGTTGATAACCAGAGGAGAAGTGATGCTGCGATTGCGGGGTTCAAATCGTGTTGATTTGAGGCCGGATCGATTGTGTCTCGTATCTCTACCAAATTAACAGTTACCACAACCTGACAGAAGATCGAAAACCATGTACTCATCGAGTGGTAATCAGAGCTTCAGGTATACCGTCAAGTTCATATCTATCCTTGTTGATTTTGCATTCAACCTACCGTCCACAGAAAAAACCGCGACAAAATAAAATTAGATCGTTAGGTGTTTTCCTTTCCAAGCCATGTTTAGCCTTTGCATAATTTTATTTTAGAGTTCGTTAGTGTTGAGTTTATGTCCTTAGTTTGTGTTTTAGTTGCTAGATTCGAAATCTTTTTGCATCCAGTTGTTTGACTTAATTGTTCATCGCTTGCATTGTTCGGATCTTGTTATCGTGTTACGTCTGTTATTTGTTTCCATTGCAACAAAATTTTATCCCCCCCACTCCATATTTCAACCACAAACATATCTACCCTTCATAGATCCACCACTCTATAATTATCCGCTGCTCAATCATCCACAAAATCACCATCCGATTTCCTCCCGATTGCATTTCACACCTTTCAAAAACGTGTCCCGAACACCCTTCAGTAAAACGGGCATAACTTTTCATTGAAACTTGAAATCGGACGAATTTTTTTTCAAATTCTCAGAACGAAAAAAATTTTATGCCTCTAAAAACTAAAACGGGCATAACTTCGTCGGGGTTCAAAAAATTTTCAATGCCAAATTCCCCCTGGAAGTGGACCTTTGTGAATTTACAAGATTTTACGTGCAATTTCAAACATCTTCATGATTTTCCATAGATCACATCCTTCTTTGGATCGGTCTGAAACTTGTTGGTGTTTTTATTTATGTGCCTCTAAAAATTAAAAAAAATAGTAAAAATTTAAAAGAAAAATAAAAAAGTGACATCATCGAGGTGACATCATTGTCATATGCTATACCGTGCTGATCACTAATCTTTGGAGCCGCGTCTGTTGCTGATCATTGTTTGCATCTGAATTTTTTATAAGATTTGATAAGCAACTAGAATTGCATACTTAGAACACTTATTCAGCATTACTATTTGTTATAGAATTATGTTCTACTAACCATTATTTCAGCCCTCCAAGCTTCGCATATTCAGCATTACTATCTGTTATAGAATTATGTTCCACTAACCATTATTTCAGCCCTCTAAGCTCCACATATCCACTAAATTCATATCGTGAAAAGCGCTTTCGAATAAAAAAATTATTTCACATATTTTCTCTGAAAAGTTTTGAACCTCCTTTTTAAAATTATGAATTTGAACCCAAATTTTGCAATTTTAGCTTGCATTCATTTGTTCCCTTTTTGGAGCTAAATAAATTTTGTAACTTTGCAGAGTTATTTTGGGCTCAAGTTCAAAATCAAAATAAATTTTATTCTATAAATTTTAGAAAACAAGAAACCAATTAAAGGAAGAATTTCATTTGGGCCTTTTGACCTTTTGAATAGAATTTTACAAAATTTCTAAAATTAAGGTCTTTACAAAACCTTTCAAATGAGATTTTTATTCACAACATTTCTTTAAAAAAATTTAACTTGAAGATTTGAAATTTGAATTAAAAATTTAACTTGCTTGAAAGATTCAGAATTAATTGAGCTCGGATTCTATAATTTTGGACTTGGACAGCTTGACTTCTTTATTCAGAAACACGAAGTGTTACAGCCCTCCCCTTAAAGAAATCTCGTCCCAAGATTTACAACGGAAGAGGGGGAAAATAAAACCTCAGGATGACTGAACTAACTCGGGAAAAATTCGTCTGTAGATGTCGTTTGGTCTTCTAAACGGCTTCGTCTCCAGTGTTGAATCTGATAAAATTTTTGAATCTTGTCTCTTGTCACCTGATGCTTCGGATAACCAATTTGTATCTCTTTTCCGAATACATGAGATCAGATTGTGATAAGGACATCTCTTCATTTGATACATACAACGCTCCTCCACCTACTACAGCTCCTGTACAATAATTGAATTTAGAGATGAGCTCGTTTCCAACCACATATCTTCCTTCTTTTGACAATAGATGGCTACCTAGTGATTTTATCATGATTACGAACATTGGAGATGATCAAGAGAAGCATGGAGATGGACTTGAAGATGCTCAAGACCATAAAGACACGTTTGACCCCGAAGGAGAGTTAGTCCAACTCAGAGTCGAGTTGTCCCTGGGTTCCAAGAGCTATCCGTGCTAAAACAAAAGCCCAGGTCACATACTGGATCCGTTTTGGACGTTTTAGATATGTTTGCAAAGCTAACAAGATAACCTTTCCAACGACACTGGTCTCATCTCTAAATTTGATCGGAATCAATGGGAATCGTTAAAACAATATGACATACAGAAACTGCCCTGGGTGCTGCGACACTATCTTTTGACCTTTAAACTATGTATCTTTTTTAGGCCCATTAGTATTAAGGTTTGCCCATAAGGTCATCCTAAACTCTACATAATCAGTAGCCACTGTCATTATAGATAGGTTTGGATTAATTTTCCTCTGTTATGAAATAGTTTTACCGTTTGATGGTTTGCTGGTTATCTAACTTCGTGATTCAATTCAGATTTCGCAATTGAGTTGTATTCTTTCTTGTTTTTGCTTGTGTTCTTCGATTCACAGGTTAGGATTAGCCTTCTTGGCGAGATCAATCATGTGCGCATGGTTGATAACCAGAGGAGAAGTGGTGCTGTGATTGCGGCGTTTGAATCGTGTTGATTTAAGGTCGGATCGATTGTGTGTCGCATCTCTACCAAATTGAGAGTTAGCACAACCTGACGGAAGATCGGAAACCACAAACGCATCAGTAGCAGTTTCCTTGCTCATTTCTAGGTCAGGAATCCTTCATGCCCTCCCTTTTGCTAGCACTTCTTATGGCCCACTAGCAAAGCTAGGTAGGACGTGGTGGTTGCAAATGCACCCAATTTTAAAAATTTCTCATAACTGCTAAATTTTTACCATATAGCACCCTCTAAATCAAAATGTATGCACCCATGGAGAGCTAAATCAAACATTTTCTATGCATATTGTGAAGTTGTGCACCCTGTTGGAACTGAGGATCGACGAACGATCAAAAGAACACAGATAATTTATGGCAATGAACACCGCAGAGCCTCTCGCTCCTATATCTCAGCTTCTCTATTATTTTCTGGACTCAGTACACAATGAAACACGAGGGGAGACCTTCACCGATGACCCACGCTGCCAGGTGACCCACACCACAGCAGCGACACACCCTGAACTCTCTCTATCTCTCGGCTCACTCGCAACTCTGGAGTACAGCAGCCTTTATAGATCAGGGTCTAAGGCGTCATGCATGGAGCACACCTCCGTCACCCGCCCTTCCTGCGCTGATCCATGCGACCTGAACCACGCCACGCCGAGCATCACGCTCCACTGAGCAGCATGCTCCCTCAACGCACGGCTCACGCAACTGCACGCACACTGATTGGTAGCCTAATCAACTGATCCCTGGACGCACCATGCGCAGCTCTCCTGCATCACACGTCCTGGATTCCAAAGTGGCATGCTGCAGCTCACCTGCAGGGATTGGAACTCCTCCTAGACACACCATACACATACGTCATGACTACATGACTAGGACCCACCGTAGTTAAGATTATTCCTAACAATCTCCCCCTAATTTTGATTGCCTTCTCACCGCACCAACGCCAGAGACTTGGCTCGTCATCTTCATTATCTCCAGCGACACATGCCACTTCTTTTCCGACGATAAACGTCGTCTTCTTCTTTCTGGCAACACACGCCGCATCACCAGTGATATATGCCTTCTTCGTCGTCTCCAGCGATACACGCCATCGACCGCATCGTGCCAGGACAACGAATCCAAGACGATGTCTCCTCCGCACCGAAGCAAGGACCGACACACGATCCACTTGCCTCAGCAGCGTGCCTCCAAGGGCACCGTCACACAGACCGACACACAACCGACGACCTTCTTCGACGACACACACCGATACTTGGAGATGCACCAAACCATGATAGGACCGACAAACGATCCACTGTCATAGTGCTTCACGTCTCTGATAGCTTCATGCATAGATCGACACACGGTCTGGCAACCTTCAATACACCGCCGCCATGAATGCCGCCTCATGCCGGCCACCACCTGCACACCTCTGTTGACGTAAACAAATCCCATGACGAGCTGGCTCTGATACTAATTGTTAGAACCGAGAATTGATGAACAATCAAAAGAACACAGAAACATAGATAATTTACAGCGATGAGCACCGCGAAGCCTCTCGCTCCTGTATCTCGGCTTCTCTATTATTTTCTGAACTCAATACACAGTGGAACATGAGGGGAGACCTTACCCACACCTGCCTGGCAACCCACGCTGTAGCGGTGACACACACCGGAACTCTCTCTATCTCTAGCTTACTCACAACTTTGGAGTACAGCGACCTTTATAGACTAGGGTCCAAGGCGTCATGCATGGAGCACACCTCCATCACCCACCCTGCCTGCGTTGATCCATGCGACCCGGACCACACCACGCCGAGCTTCACGCTCCACTGCGCAGTGTGCTTCTGTAGGAACTTAGGGCGAATTAGTTCGGATCTTATGCCTAGAATCATGAACACACTTAATCATAATGGCAGAATTTGAGTACTTACACCTGATGTGAGGTCCTCCATGATGCTCGGGTGCAGATGTTGATGCCTGTAGTTGTGCACGGGATCAGGCTCCTCCTCTTCTATTCCCTTCTTTTGATCTGTCCAGTGACGGCTCCTCTTGATGCACTAGCTTGGTGACGGCCTTCAGACCGGTTCAGCACCCCTGAGGATCGCTTACGGTTTTGGGGAGGAGTGGACTGCCTGGAACTCGTCAATGAGTCCTGTGTCCCTTTGTTGGCTGCCTCTTTCCCCCTTTTGTAGGTGCTGCTTGGTCTGGGGCCGTAACCATTTTTCTGGTTATGCCATCGATCAGGGCGTGACTTATTCCATTGTACTTGTGCACTGGACTGGGTTCTGCAAAGCTCTTTATCTTTAACATGCATGTCCATAATTAATTTTGTGATTAATTCTTAGTTCCAAAACTAATGCAATGTTACACTTTGCCTTGTAGATCATTATCCCAACATTCTCCCCTTTGATTGTAAGGCTTCTAATGCTCCCCTTAGCATAACATATACAATAAAATAGTGTGCTACAGCGGTGAATAAAATCCCACTGTAGCGCAGTAGCTCACATCGTACAAGTACCACTTCAAAGAGACAAGCAACTTATTCATTATGGGAGTGGTTACAATATGGCCCATTCCAAAATCACAGGCTTTCCAATATTCTTATGCCGGCAACATAATCATGAAATAGACTGGGTGGTAAGCCTTTTCATCAATGGATCCGACATCATTTACTTAATACTTATATGTTGTATATAAATGGTGTGAACCTGAATTCTTTCTTTCACAGCATGATACTCATGTCAATGTGTTTGGCAGCTCTATTTGACTTGTTATTACTCGTAAAAAAAACTTATGGTGGTTTTCTTATACTGTCTACCACTCTTAGTCCAGGTATAATAATTCTTAAGCCATATGGCTTGCCCCACAGCCTCTTAACATGCTATAATTCTAGCTGCATAATAAATGTTGTTGTAAGTATCAATTTGGTGCTTTTCCATAATATTGCTCCATTTGCAAATGTGAAGATGCAACATAATGTGGATTTCTTAGTATCAACACAGCTTGCAAATCTGTATTTGAGCAGCCAACAACTAAACTCTCAAATTCCTTATATATAAGCATGTAGTCTTTAGTGCCTTGAACTTTTCTAAAGGCATTTTTAGAGTCCTTCTAGTGGTCCATTACTGAATTACTTAAAAACTTGCCAAATATCCTGTGGTAAAACTAAGTTACGGTGATGCACACTTGTGCATACATAATGCATCTGACAGCTGAAGCATAAGGAATCATTCTTATCTAATTAGCTTTATATTGATTCCTAAGACTTTGGAATAATCCAAACTTATCGCCCTTAACAATGGGGCAGCCATAGCTGAACATTGGTGCATATCATACTTTTTGAGTACCCTCTCAATGTACACATTTTGAGAGAGTCCCTATACACCTTTGGACCTTCCTCGGTGAATATCAATACCCAAAACATAAGAGGCTTCACCAAGATCATTCATGTCATATTTTGATGATAAAATCTCTTTATATTTTGCAGCATATAACTGTTGCTGCTAGCTAATAGGATGTCATCCAGATAAATTAATAGGATGATATAAGAGCTCATCTTAATCTTAGCATACATATAATTGTCCGCTTTATCTTACAACATAGTTAAAACTCTTAATGACTTCATCAAACTTAGTGTACTATTATTTGAACGCTTACTCTACATTCCACATATGCTTCTTGCTTTCTATGACAAAACTTTTTAGCTGTGCCAATCAAACATTCTCATGCAAGTCGCCATTAAGGAACGCAATCTTAGTGTCCATTTGGTGTAACTCTGAATCATAACGAGTCACCAAAGCCATAATGATTTTACATGAATCCTTATTTGAGATAGGAGAGAATATCTTATCATAATTAATTCTCTCTTTATGTGAAGCCTTTACAAATAGTATCGCTTTGAACCTTTTGATTTTCCCTTTGGAGTCACATTATTTTTGTAGACCCACTTGCAGTCCACTGTTTTGGCTTCTTTAGGAATTTCTACTAAGTGTCATATATCATTAGCGCTTATAGACTCTTCTTTTTCAATGACCTCACACCACTTATGTGAGTGCTCACTTAGCATAGCTTTTTTAAATATTTTTTGAGATCATCCACCTTTTCTTTGCTATGTCCATTTCACTTATATAGATAACATAATCATTAGAGGTGGCAAGTTTTATCTCACATGTCAATTTTATAATGGTTGAGGTCATTAATTTTCATGGGTTTCTTTTGAGATTCCACCTGTAGCTCATTTTCATGTGGTGCCTCACCTATTATCATATCCTCATTCTAACGCTCACTTATTATAGGCACATCCTCACATGGACATAGCTGGCGTATTCTCATGCACAGCCACGTGTGGGGCACAGAAGGCTCAGCGCCCTCTCTTGAGGTGTAACTATATTCTTATATGTAAGAGTAAAATAATTATGAGTGACCGGCGGTAAATCATCAAGCCGTATATACTCAAGTTCAAAACTCCCCTTGAGCGACCATTATATTCTAATGAATAGTGTGCTTTGTCTCAATCAAACTTAGTGGTACTTCTAGGACAATTAAAATGATATATTTAACAAAATGGCAACTTATAGTTTCAGGATTTAATTTTCTAAGTTGTGGATTAAACTTACCTTTGGCTTGGCACCACACGTGTAAATAATTAATTGATATTCGATTTTCAACCAATCCATAATACATAATGTGTCTCAGAGACTGATTTACTTAGGAATTCGATTAATAATATGTGCGGTCATATGCTTTCATCCACAGACTTTCTGGCTATGTAATATAACTTAGCATACACTATGTTCATTAAGGTGCAATTTCCTCAGCTACAACATTTTGTCGGGCGTCAGAGGACCAAAGCTAAGGACTAGATAGAGAGTCCATATGAACACCGGTACTATTAAGGGGGTAAGGTCATTTGTCTCCTATCATACAAGTGTTAGAGGGTGTGAATGCTCCTTAGATCCTCAGAAAACACTAAAGATGGCAGAGGAAGCGAAGTCGAAGACCGAAGCTCAAGACCAGCTGAAGTTTCAATCACCGGACTGTCCGATGAGGTCACCGGACAGTCCGGTGAGCCCTGAAAGAGCCAGTCCAAAGAGAGGTGCTCTTTGGAGTCGAGGAGGATGAGTCACCGGACAGTCCGTCGGTGCAATGATCGGACAGTCCGTCGGTGCAATGATCGGACAGTCCGGTGAGCCAGAAGCTGAAGTCCAGAGAAGATGTCTCTGGGAGTCCAAAAGTGAAAGTCATCAGACAGTCCGATGAAGGTATGCACCGAATAGTCCGATGAAGGTATGCACCGGACAGTCCGGTGTCCTATGGAATTGATTTCAGAGAGGGTGTTTCCCTGGCCGTGAAGGTATGCACCGGATAGTCCGGTGTCCTATGGAATTGATTTCAGAGAGGGTGTTTCCCTGGTCGAGGAGGAAGAAGGATCACCGGACAGTCCGGTGATTACATAAAGCAAACAACTTTATTACATCACATCCCAACGGTTATTTCTATGCTTGGAGCCTATTTAAACCGTGAAGGGAGATGTTTTTTAGTGTGCCCTTGATCAAAATTGCTGGAGCTAAGTTGTGAGAGGCCAAGAGTCACCACCAAGAGAGCACATTGCAAGATTAGAGATCTTTGATGCTAGTAGGATAGTAATAGGGAGCATTCATACACTTCTATAGCTTGTAGGGTTGGAGAGGAGAATTGGTGCTCGAGCTTCCGAGGGGATTATGAAGGAAGACGCCAAGTTTGTACGAGGTTTCGGGTCCTCCACTCGAAAGGGACACCAAAAGAGAGCGTCCGAGCCTTAGAGGCTTGCTCTAGCGCCTGGGTATTATGTGTGACAACCGGGTCGTCGGTGTCTTTACCCTGGTAGTAGTGAAGCGTACCCTTGTGAGCATCATTTCAGAAACGACGGGAGGGACCGGGACTCCAACGGGAATGGTCCAACGAGGATTAGGGTAAGGCGCCTAATTTTTGATACCTCAGGAAAAAATTAGTGAGCACTCTTTATTTCACTCTCTTTACTTGCCGCATTTACTTACCGTTTGAGTAGTGTGATAGGTTGTTCTTTGATTTCTCTCGGTGGCTATCGTGCTAGTGCTTTTTTGTTGCTATTTCCTTATCACTAGCATTGTTAAGGGTCTTGTCTACTAGACTTGTTTAGGTTTGCTTCCGTTGCGATCAAGTCTTATAGTTTTAGTTCCTAGCGAAGTTAATGCTATAAGTCTATCGATTCAACCCTTTTCTTGGTGTCTTTGATCCTTTGAGTGTTATATGATGTGTTAACTGCATAAAAAATAATGTATAGTACTAACTATAGAGATTTCGTTATTTGTGAACCATTGTACCTAAATCCGATTTTTCATGGCGTTGATTGAAAAAATATGTAATTTATACTGGACTCTGTCATGTCACGCCCTTATAACAAAGCCATTCTTCGAAGAGAAAATTTCTACACCCCAAGAATATTCTGGCACTTTCTATAAGAACCAGACATTTCTTATAGACGTAACTTTCTTATAGACGAATCTTACCAATATTTAAAAAACTAATAGTTGAACCAAGTCCACTGTCAAAATGACAAATCTTCAGGAGCTGGAGGTAGTAAAAAGGATGTTATTTGTGCTGGGGTTAACCAATCAAAGTAGCCAAAGAAGGAAACATATATTGTATTTATTAATGCTTTGTAGTGTTCTACTCCCTCCAGTTCTATATTTTCAATGGACATTAAACAAAGATAATAGTATGATGATAAAGCGGAAACTGCACACTATAAAATACTCCCTCTTTTCTTGATGTACTGTGCACATTGTTTTGTGCAATATTGGGTAGGTAGTATGTAATACCGATTGGGCAAGTGTGGGCAAGTGCCTATTTTATTGTCTTAAAATCCACTTTTCGCCTCTATTCCGTAGACAAATTAATTATTATAGTTAGTCTTTGTAGTCAAGAATTTAAGTTAATATTCATATCATTTATTTAGAACACATCTTTCCTTTCTGTATTTCTTATGTTACCATTTAGAAGAGTAAAAGTGGTAACAAAGGGTTTGGTCTATTGCTGATGATGCAAAATTTGAATTTAGTATATGCAGAGGAAGAAACAAAGGCAAATTTTAGTGCCTGTGAACTGGCAGGATTTATTTACTGCAGTAATGCAGAAGGTTATATAATAAGTAAAAAAACAATCCATTGATGGGTTTTCCATGACCCAGAAACTTCAAAAATAAGGTTTTTACATTTATGAGCGCAAAGTTCTTTGTCAAAAACTGGCTCAAAACTACATATTTAGGCATTCAGTTCAAAGGCCTATGATTTTAGTTGACTAAGTTGCCGTCATAGATTTCAAATTACGCCAAGATCATTTGTTTTGTACTTGAAGCATGGAATCAGACACTACATACATTATTAATTTGCAGTTCCTTCCAAACATGATGGCTACCAAGTAGATTCACACATGCAACAACTTAAAAGAACACTATTAAGTTTATGCACTACTCAATTATTCATTGACTGCCAGAATCATATCGTCCATAAAACCAAGAAGACCGGCAATAGTGATAAGCCTTACTTGACACAAACAAGCTGAAATCCACTCAAACCCTTTCTATTTACAGCCAGAAGCAGGGATACTTTCCAAAGTATTTCAGAATAGCTAAACAATCATGATGATATTTTTTAATGCTCGATGCAGCTTCTTATACATGCATGCCACACAAAAAAATAGCACCGTAGAATAAATTTTCTTCCATAGTAAACTGATATTGTTGGGCACATGAAACAGCATGAAAATTTGTAGTCTAGCGAAATTGGTAAAACATACGCATCATACTAAACGTATCTGGTAGATTTAGTACACATCTCAGATAACTTTACTTGCTAAACAAAGGGACACAGAAGAGTAACTATGCTACAAAACATTTAAGTATGCACGTATTGACTCTGTAGTATCAAGAGGGCAAAATGATCAACCCCAAATTAACATGAACCATATGACGGATCTTTGCATTTTGTGCTTCGGCAAGAGCTTTTGACTCTTTCTTCCCGCATAAAAATCACAAAGCTCTGGCACTCCTATGGCTTTGCCTAGCCAAGTATGCTCCGTATGGTTCTTGCACAGATCTAAATATTGTTTGACCTCTCCATCTAAGCTAGCCTCCACCATGCAGTCGACACTATGAATCAGATATTCATTGAGAATCATCTCATCTGCTTGGGTCCAAAGCAGACAGGCTTGAAACCTTAAGGATGGGCAGTAGTCAGCTTCTTCAAAAGGATTTAGAAGGCAGGGATCAAGGCGGTCAACAAAAAATGCATGGAAAAGTGAGTGGATCCACCAGCCAATACAGGCTTGCGGCCACGCCTTATAACCTAAGGGGTAGTGGTTGCAAGAGACCGAAACAAGGATATAGGAAAATCAGTAGCAGTTGAGGGAATCGCTCCAATAAGATGGTGGCAAATACTACATCGATCAATCATACACATTTTTTTGGGGTGATGTCAAGACCATGATAGATTTGCATCTTGTTGGTGTTCAGGACCTCACCGCCGATTGCCTTGGCCATGTCAATTGACAGCTTCGGCTTCCTGGTGCCAGTAGCACCGGCGATAACCACCATCTTATTTGCAAACATTTTTAGGAGAGAATGGTGAGTGGAAGTTATATGAGGAAAGCGATTGGATGATTATATGCTTCACATGCCATAGGTATTTCCCTGTGCATGAGAAAGGGGAAAGTGCTGAGTGTTCTGGAGACCTAGGTATTCATCTGGGCTTACATGGCTATCATCTATCTGTGTGCTCAGTTAGAAACTTTTGCATGGCCCACCATATTTACTACTTGTTTAGAACAGAATTCTGCCAGGCATGACCCATTAGTTTTTAAGCGAGACATTGTTGGCCCTGGCTCAATTTTGCGTGCTTGATTTTCTCTAAATTCAAGATTTTAACAAAAACAAATTTAAATTAAAATGTAGGAATATAGAAATATAATTTCACTTACAATATTGAAATATAGATTTGTTATCAAAACCATGTCATTCCTCGTGTCAACCGCCCCAAAAACAGTGCCTCATGTCAACCATTTGACCGTCCCTAGTGACCCAGTATAATTATATATGTATTTGTATTTTTCCAAATATATTACTTTATACTTCCGGTGCCTACTTTTCTTGGGCGTATTTGCCACAAAAAATTTTCTACACATGTTGGCCGTATTTCCTTGGTTCCCTCGATTTGTGTGCATGGAAGTTGGGTCAGACGTGAAGTTAATTACAGCTCTGTTTAATCCTGACCACTAATTATTAGCTGATAATTTGAGTCCCTACTCTGAGTAATTTTTAATTCATTATTCACCTGAAACGTACTAAATGCGACTAATAGGGTGAAAAAGTAACCAAGAGACGAAACTGCCAATGCTTTGCTTAAAAAATACTTCCTGTTTTTCCCAATCGCCCTCATTTTTTCTCTTACGTCTTAGAGTGTTTCTTTCTTCCATGGTTTTTCTCTGTCCGCATCTGCCTCTACTATCGCCAAGCGTTTATGCTACATAAGACAAAGAGAATTCTGAACTTCAAAAAATGGTCGAATGTACTTTTAAAAATTTAAAAATGGTGGGAAGAATTATTTAAGTAGCTAACAATTAGCCAGGGATTGAAAAAGACACGGACTAGTTATTATGTAGAGGTAAGAATGATGGTTCTCTATAAATTAGACTACCAATTAGTTCAGACTCCAAACAAGCTAATGACGGACAATTAGTCAACTAATCGTTAGTGGAGAGATGTTACAATGCTTGAAGTAAACCATAACTGTCTACTTGATCAGATCTAACGGTTAAAAACAAAGAGATGCCTAATCAAAGTTAGCAAATTGGTGGACCTGGTACCACAAATGGTGGACCCAGTACCATTTTTTAAAATTTAATGGTTGAGATTAATTGAGAAGAAAGAGATACCTCTAGTACCTTCCAAGCACCATAGCACCTCCCTGAATCCAATGAGGGCTTGCATTGCTCTTCAACTTGGATGGCAAATTACTCTCTATATCCATTTTGTAGCAATTTCTTTAGGATAAAAATTAAACTAGAGTTCCATTTCCAGAAAGGCTGAAAATGCACGTAAATGGTAAGAAAAAATGTTTTACCATTTTCATTTTCATGTTTCAAACACCGGATGGAAATTAAAACGGGAAAGGTGGAATTGAAAACGAACAGAACAAACAGGGAGTTAAGCCGGAAATAATGTTACAAAAATTAGTTAATAGAACAGTGTCATTATAAGTTTATTCTTTTGGAAATGTGACATTATGATTCACAAAACATGGTGGGGACCATTACTTCTTTACCTAGAACTAATAAAAACACATTAGTATTGTCGGGATCATATACCTTAGGTACCTACAGCCTCGGACCAAATATGAAGGCCCAGCTAAGATTCGCAGCCCATGGGCTGAGTCGTGGCCTGCGAACAACCTCATTGCGTCAAGCCCCGAAGTTCTCACCCGACCATCCGAGGGTCGGGATCACCCAAAGACAACATCTGGCCACCGACGGTCAGATTCGCTCGAAGATCCAGCCCGACCATCCGAGGGTCAGAGCCGCATGACGACAAAACCCTGTTATCCGAGGGTCGGGAAACCGCCTTACGTATCCAACCCCCCAGGGACGGCACCCTTACAACCATCAAGCTTAAGGACGATGCCGCCGACCCAAAGGCAGAAGCCACGGCCAACGAGCAATCCTCGGCCCAAGGGTCGGCAGTCATGGCCATCATCCCCGACTGGTCTCAAGACATCTTCGCTTTTCTCTGAGGCGACACCCTTCCAACCAACACCAATGAAGCCAAGCGTGTCTCACGCCGCGCCAAAGCCTACGTCATCGCCGATGATCAACTCTACAAGAAGAGCACGAGCGAGTGCTCCAATGTTGCATCCCTCAGACGGAGGGTCGGAAGCTTTTAGACGACAACCACTCGGGCATTTGCACCCACCACGCTGCCCCCAATCGAGAAAGCTTTCTGTCGGGGTTCTACTGGCCCACGCAGTCTCTGATGCTAAGCACCTAGTCCGTTCCTGCAAGGGCTGCTAGTTCTACGCCCGACAGAAGCACATGCTGGCCCAAGAGCTCCAGACGATCCTGATCATGTCGCCATTTGCGGTTTGAGAGCTCGACATCCTCGGGCCTTTTACAAAAGTGCATGGGGATTCACCAACTTTTTCATCACCGTTGACAAGTTTACCGAGTGGATCGAAGCAAAGCCTGTGCCGACCATCAACGCTGGCCAAGCGGTCGACTTCTTCCATGACATCATATGCTACTTTGGGGTCCCGAACTCCATCATTACCGACAACGGCCAGCAGTTTGCCGGTCAGGAATTCTACAAATTCTGCGAAGAGTACCACATACGGCTTGACTTCGCCTCCATGGCCCACCCAAAGACTAACGGGCAGGTTGAGCGTCCCAATGGGATGGTGCTCCAAGGTCTCAAGCCTCGACTCTACGACTACATCGAGCAGGTGGTTGGCCGATGCGCTCAGGAGCTTCCATCCATGTTGTAGGGACTGCGCATGACTCCCAACAAACAACAGGGTTTACCCCTTTGTTTATAACGTTCGGGGCAGCAGTTGTGCTACCGATCGACCTCGACTTTGACTCACCGAGAGTCCGAGCCTACGACTAGGAAAGGTCAGAAGCGGCAAGGCAAGATGCCCTGGATCAACTAGACGAGATGCGCGACGTCGCCATTCTATGGTCGACCAAGTAACAGAAGAGTCTACGATGACTATACACTCGGTGGATCAAGGGTTGGGCCTTCAATGTAGGAGACCTGGTGCTCAAGAGGGTCCAGTGCCTACAAGTTGGCAACCGAGTTCTTAGGCCCAGTGCCTACAAGTTGACGATCGAGAGCGCCTGGAATATCGAACAATTGAATCGGTTCTATCCATAATAAAATCAGCTAAGTTTTTTTGTTCACTCCTGTTTTTACTCTCGTTTTGGACGGCAGAGCGTAGCCGAAAAGCCACCCTCCGCCGCTAGGGCTAATCTCAGTGTCCCCAACGGCGTAGGCCTCGAGCCTCCCACCCCGGGGTCGACGCGTCTGACCCCTTCATTTTTGCTCTCAAGCTCTGTGTCTCGCTTTTCATTCTAAGGCTCCATACCTCATTTCCCAAGGACTGCTCCCTCGACCCCACCGAGTTTACGAGTGTCCCTCGTACGTGCAAAGTAAATCAAGCTAGCATTTAAGTTTTCCTCATGGCTAACAATTGACGACCTGCGGTTGGTGACGCTCTACGGTTGTATCAAGACCGACCTCGGCCCTACGAGCTATATCCGACCCAGTCGCTCGGTCAACGCTCAACGGAACTCGAAAAATGCAAAGACACGAAGTATTTACATAAACAAAATGAGGGTTGGGAACTTTGTTTATTTACAAAGCAAAGTGGACTACACAAAGGTTACAAAATCCTAACATCTAGGGCTCTTGGTACCGCCGAGGCATCTGCCTGAACCGCTCCCGCAGGAAGTTGGGCATCCGGAAGGCCGTGCAGAGATCGCGTGCCCTGGGCTGAGCCTCGGTCGACAGCTCCTTGATCCGCTCGTCCAACGCATCTGCGGCAAATCCCTCACTGGAGGTTGGTGTCCGGGTAGTGCGATCGGGTCTGCGCCAGGGCCATCGAGCACCTGTCCTTCAGCGCGACGATCAGCGCGGAGCCGATGAGCCCGGGCAGCTGCCGCAACATTTGGCCCGCATAGTCCATCGAGAGGGAGTCCTCGTTCACGTCGGCAAAGACTTGCCGAAGCATGGAGCGGACGTCCCTCAGCACTCAGAACTGGCCAACCACAGCTGCAAAACAGCACCAATAAGACGCCGAACTCTACGACCCTACATCAACAAGCAGAGTAAGTACACGTACCGTCGTGCTTCTTCAAAGGCGACTTCGGTCGCAGCCTTGGCATCCGCCAGTTCCTTCTGAAGCTGGGCGGTCATCGCCTCGGAAGTCCCCCGCGTCTGCGCCAAGGTGTCGACGGCCGACTACCTCACCTCGGACAGCTCCACGAAGAGTTTGCCGACCTCATCCTCAGCAGCCACGCGCGCCGTCTCGGCATCATTTCGGCCCTCGATGGCTTGGTTATAGTTGTCCTCGGCTCGGGTGTGAGCTTCTTTGGCGAGTTGACGTGTCTCGTCTACTGCAAACTTTTGGTCCTGGAGGGCCTTCATCTCCAAGACCTGCTGGTTCACCTGCCCACAGCTCTGGACAAAGTACAAAAATGTTGTCAACTCGCAATTCGCGAGTACGAAAGATCGGAAAGGTAAGAAACTTATATGCAATGACTTGCTTGGCAGTGGCAAGCTCGGAGGAGGCTTGGATCTTCTCCGCCCGATGCTTGGCGACCTCCTTCCGGGTCTCCTAAGCCTCTTCGAACGACACCCAGCTAGCGTCCCGAGCGGCATTGAGCTGGTGGTGGAGCCGGATGGCGTCTTCCCTTTGGCGTATCACGGCCAGCCATGGTCTTCTCCAACTCCTCATGGAGGGAGTTGACATCAGCCTGCAGCCCAGGGTTGTTCAACGACTGACCCACAGCTGGGAAGAGGGTCTCCTACAGGAAGCACAAATTCAACACCACGACTAAGAAAGGTTCGTATGAAAAGCCTAAAGATCTACGACTTACCCGGCACTCATGCAGGCGGGAATCCTCCAGGATGTCCCGGCACTCGGTCATCTCGCTTGTTAAGGCCCACACACGCAGCATATACAATCCGACGAACCTCTTAAGCTTGGCCTTCGAAGTGCTGCATCACCTGCGTCGCAGCTTCACCCGAGGGGGGTCCCCCCCCCTCGAGCACTAGCCCCCTGAGGTTGAGGGCGCGGAGACAGCCGTCGTGGCCATCCATGTGGCAACCACCTCCGCCTCCGTCGTCTTTCCTCCCTCCTGAGGGTCTTCTTCGTTGGCGGCCAGGGTCAGCTCCCTTGAACCCTCGGTGGCGTCGGTCGGGGTCAGCTCCCCAGCTCCTCGGTGGTATGCGGAGTCGGCTCCCTCGGGCCCTCAACGGGAGCGGTCGGGGGGCGAATCCCTTTGCTCTTCGGATGCGTCCGGGGTCGGATCTCACATCCATCGGCTCCTCGGTGGCAGGGGCCGGGACCGGCTCCTCCTATCCTTCGGCAGAGGCGATTGGGGTCGACACAGGCTCGTCTTCCCTGACCGCCATCCCATCACCCCCCTCGGCGCCCGCAGCTGGGGGATGCAACATATCTTCTTCAATCACCGCCACCTCCCGGCCCTTGGCGCCATCCCATTCGGGGGAGGCGGCAGCGAAACAACTCCAACCGCTGGCGCGCCGGCCGATGGGTCTTGCACTGGTGTGGGCGGGGGCGGCGTTGCAGAGCCCGCCTCAGAGGGTCGGATCCCCCTACGTCGGCCGCAAGCACACCCCCAGCACGGGAGCAGCTGCGGAGGTAGAGGCGGCGACAAGCAACGTCGAGGCCCTATCAAAACGAACGAGCTAAGTTCAACACTTGAATAAAAATAGAGTTATTTCGATGAATAACCTTAAGTGCAGGGACTTACACCTTCGACCACCGGGTCCAAAGAGGACGGTTCAAGCCTGGCATCGGCAGGCTAGCACTTGAAATACATGAAAGTCCGCACCGCCGCTACCCTGGCCATAACTGGGACGGGGTGGACGACGTGATCAGGGAGGCGATGCTGCTCGGGTCTACAGTCCTCGCCCGCTTGGCCAGGGATCCAGGGGCATCATCTGCCGCCCTCTGACGGTCACGGGTCAGCGGCGGCTTGTCGTTGGAAGACTCGGAGTCCTCCAGGTCGATGGCACCACCCGACAGTACCGTAGCTGGCCTGGAGGCTGTAGGGGTCAGAGTCCCTGACCCACCGCTCGCAGCGGCGGCCGACCCTCAAGACGGGGTTGCTCAGACACCCCAACCAGCGCCTGCGCAGTCAAGGCGGCCACTCCTGCGGCATCAATAGCGGGCACAAGCCGAAGGTCTGCTGGATGATCCTGCCTTCCTTGGTCCGGCCAGTGGCCCTCATCCACCTCCTGGATGGGGCCGTGCTTGCCGCACCGGCATGGCCCGTGCCGACTGGGGCCGGGGCCGGCGCCCTCGAAACAGGCAAAGGAGCGAGGCCCACCTGCAACACATCAATGGCAACTTCAAGCCTACAACGCAAATGACGATCGACTACTACTACACTACAAAATCCAACGATGAAGACCTTGCGGAAAATCAACTTACCAGTGGGCGCAGATGGTTCCTGTTGCACAGTGCTGGTCCGCTGACGAGATCTTTGTTGGGGTCACCCTCCAACAAGCGCGCCATCCGCTGCTCAAGATTTACGTCCGACACCTTCCTCCCGACCACCTCGAGCGTGTCGCGGAGGCCCCGGTGTAGTCGTAGAGGCACCAGGCTCGGAGGCAGAGTGGCTGGACACAGCGCCGCATGAACATGGCGACCACTGTAACGCCGTTCAACCCAGCATCCCGAAGCTGCTCGATCTGTCGAAGAAGTGGCGCCAGCGCCTCCTACACGGCGATCAATGGCGTAGCGGACCACGAGTCGCGGACTTCGGCGGGCTTATCGCAAAACGCAGGCAGCTCGGGAACGACGTTTTCAATGTAGAACCATTTGCCGTCCCATTCCTTCAGCGATGTCATCAGTGATACTTTGATGTACTCCGCCGCATGCTGGTTGCGGAGGCAGATGCCCGCGCCTCCGATGACCATGCGGCACCACGGTTGCCGATCAACCAAATGACGTGGAAGAAGTACTGCTACAGTGTGAAGTGCGTCGGTATGCCGAGGATGGCCTCGCACGACGTGATGAAAATGGTGATCTGTAGCAGCCCGTTCAAGTTGAGGTGGTGGAGGCAAACGCCGCAGTAGGAGAGGAGACTGTGGAAGAAATGGGAGGTGTGCAGCCCAAGCCCGTGCTCGTGGAAGTAGGCGAAGTTGACAACATGGTTGCTCGCTAGCACCAGCACCTGCTCACCCTCCGCCGACTGCCAGTTGATGACAGTCGTCACCGGGAGGAAGCCCGCATGCTCGTAGGAGTCGAGCATCGCTTCGGAGATGTTTGACTTCTTCCACCCGATCGACATGGCGGCAACGAAGACGATGACGACGACTATGATGACGATGATGAAGGCAATGTGAAGAAAACGCATGCACCGGCTCTAGTGCGAGAACGGAAGGCGACAGCGACAAGCGCGAGCGTGAGAGCAAGCATGACGACGACGGCGATGGAGAGCTCAAGTGCAAGAGGAAGCAAAAAAGATGAAATGGTGGGAAGGATTTGAAATCTCTCTCACCGTGCCCCTTTTATGACCGGGGAGGTGAGCGGTTTTCACCCCACCCCCACGATCCCCAATGCACAACGCGACGACACCTTTACTGCATCATCATGGGTGCTCGCGGCGTTGGGCACCCACGGCTTCAACCCCCCGCTTGCTGATGTCAGTCCGGACGACACATCGTTGCCTCCATCACCCAGATGTGACGCGCATGCGCCTGCAACTGCAGTAAATGCCTGGCAGGCGCTAGTTGGATGGGGCGTATCTGCGCGAAATAGCATGCTCCCTGAGCCACTCGATCAACACATTTCGACCGTCCGATCGACCCGATGGTTACAATTCCTAGGTTCGACATCTACCGTCCACTCAGACGCAGCAGAACTTTCCGATCCTCAGATCCATTCCCAATTTCTCTAAAAGTTCTGTGAAGCCAAGCCTGACCACCTGAGCAACCAAGGGTTGCCGACCAAATTGTCTGGGCCAACCCACGCTTGATACACCGATCATGGAATTCGACCACTCGGTTCGGTCAGACCTAGGCGTGGTGCCAATCATTAAGTGTGACCGGTCCGACCGGTCCAACCTAGGCATTCACTTTGAAAAGCTGGCAGATAACGAGGTCGCCTCTGACCCCCGATGATTGGGAAATTGTTTAAAAAATCTATCTCGAGGATTAAACCCCCGACCAACCCTTCGGATCGCCCGGGCTTGGGTGCTACGAACTATGGGCGCACTTGTGTGCCCACACAGGATTCCTTCCCAAAGGTCGAAGATCGAACCCTTGACTGACCCTCCGGATCGCCCTTGGGCTCGGGGGCTACACCATATGGGTGCGCTCGCGTATACCTGCAGGATTTATTTCTTGGAGAACGAAGATTAAACCCCTGACCGACCATTTGGATCGCCTGGTAGCTTGGGGGCTACGCCTTACGAGCGCTATAATGTGCACCCATAGGATCAACTGCCGAAGATTGACAACAAGTCACAAGACCTCAAGATTCTGCCCCGCACCGCCTCAATGGAGATTGTAAACAGTGCAAGGCTCGAGGGCTACTATCGAGATCATATACCCCAGGTACCTACGGCTCCGGACCAAATACGAAGGCCCAGCTATGATTCAGGGCCCACGGACTGTGTCGCGGCCTACGAATGACCTCATTGTCTCAAGCCCCGAAGATCTCACCCGACCATCCGAGGGTCGAGATCACCCGAAGACAACAACTGGCCCCTGAGGATTAGATTTGCCTGAAGACCCGGTCCGACTGTCTGAGGATCGGAACCGCATTAGACAAAACCCGGCCATCCGAGGGTCAGAGAACCGTCTTACATATCCGACCCCCCAAGGTTGGTCACTGCCTCGGCAACCAACTCCCGACAGGCACAGAGATTCCTACCACTATGCAGCGGACGAAAAAGCTACTTTTGTCCCTTCAACACTGGACAAAGGACGGATGAGGACATCGACAAGATGATCTGGCACTAGAGGATGCCAGAGAATAGACCTCGAGAAGCTCACGGCCCCACCCGTCAGGGGGCTGCCCGGTTTCGTAGGCTCCAGCCTTGTAACCATGGCCCGACCCCTATATAAGGGAGCGCCGGAGGCCTTAGACAATCATCAGGTTGAATTACAATAAACAATACACACTCCACGCACGCGTTCTAGGGTTTCTTGCTCGTGCAAGGACTCTACCGCCATTGCAACCCCTTTTCGAGCTAATACAATCTGCTCTCTTCCCTGAACGTAAGGTATTATATCTTCATGGTGGTCTGAACCATGTTAACCCTTTTGAGTCTTTCGTAGACTAGGCCACATAGGCAAGAAGAGTGGGTGAATCCCTCTTTAAATACGTAAATTCTACTGTGCCGGTGAACGAAACACCGACAAGTATGCACAAAGAAAAGAAATGAAAAACAATCACACAACGGCATCTAATCAGATTGATAATCCTATCTTCTTGGCAGCCTAGCTTCCAGGGCCATCTCTCTCTTGTCTGCCTTGAGACCCTACACTCCCGAAGCAGCAGGCAAACAACAAAGCCTGAGCGGATCGTGACTAGCAAGTGGATTTCCATATCGAAAAAAAGGAGTAGTCGGGAAATTTTCAAATAAAAGTGGTATTTGTCACACCGGATTTTGTAGATGACATCTACATGTATGCTAGGATCAGTTTCATCATACATGTAGGATAATTAAGTGATAATTAGTTTTATATTGGTAAACAAACAATAAATACCAGAGTTTTGAAGAGCAGCGAGAAGAGAAAACTTTTGGGCACACCACAGGCAATCGACTGGCGGCAACACAACCTTTTATACTTCGTCTTCAATTTATCGGTTGACTTGACTTCTTTGATCTTCTTGTCACTGAGCAGCATTTATGGGCAATAAAACAACAAAAGCAACACACGTGAGTACATAAAGTATTCTAGCAAGTGTAGGAAGAGATGACATGAGGGTCATAAGCAAGAAATACTATACAGGGTTAATGCACTACTGCTATCTAAAAATTGTTGTTACTAAGCATCCAATTTACTAAGTTTGAACTCTCAACCAAGAACCAAAGAGACCTCATCGGATTTCATTCGACTACCAAACTCACCAGAGTACCAACACCTGGCTACCAACTCATCGGGTCCCACTTGACTACCAAGAAAAGATTAACCAAATCCAATCAACCTATACGGTGGAACTAATCGTGAAGCAATCCAGGCCGCTCTTGACCGTGAGCACGGCTGTCATGACAGTTTTATCTCTCGAGAGTTTGCACACTTTTTAACACATATCATGATTTCATCTCTTGTTGCCAGGTGGACTAAAAACATTCTTTATGCTAGTATCCGTCGATACATAACACACTTACTTAGGTGTGTGGCCAAAAGATCACTGCAAAGCCTTTACAAAGTGTCACTTAGTCAATATGCACCCGCTAAGGTTTCACTGCCACGGCATCCATGGAGTCTATTTTACCTCCGCCGCGAAAGCCCCCTCTTGTGCCACTACACCACCACATGGTGCACACCAAACTAACCTCAACCACTTAGTCGGCACATTAAAGCCTTGTGGCTGCGCTATAAAGCCAGTTACAAGGTTCATGAACTGGTCCTTAGAATCTAGAGCAGGAACTAGCACATACCATAAACACCGAATAACAACCAAATACATCATACCAAACCATCCACTCTGCTCAGATTCTCTATACACTAAGTCATTACCATTTTAATTAACATAAAGATGATTAAGATGCAAATATACCATTAATCAATTTTAGTAGTACAAATTTTACCCAAAGCCCAACTAAGACGGCAAAGCTAAGGATATAAAATAAACTACCACCACACCCAATCACGAACCAGCTTCAAAGAATTATGAGGAATATTCTAGTAAACCAAATATAGGATTCCAATTTAAGACTAGCATGCATTTCCTAAATTTCTATGTCATTCTAAATAGGAGCAATGTGATCAAAGACACTTGCCTCAAAATGTTGCTTAGTTATCTTCAAGCTTCGCTCCATAGGCTCTCTTGATTCTGACTTATATTCTTCTCTTCACACAATACCGACTAACAAACAGTCAAACAAACAACCAAAGATCATATGCAATATTCGAGTCATTTTGGAGTGCTATCAAGGTTTGGAGAACTCACCAAGGATTAATTTACAGCAAGAAACTTCAAGGCGTGAGATGATAACAAGCGATGAACAGCGGCAACATGTCTGTCTGTCCACAAATAGCACTGCAAAGACATGTGCATTCCCGAATATTGGCTATACAATTCAAGGAAATCTTTGAATAGAAACGTGCCTAATTACGTAGAACATGATAAACACGTTATGTTTTGGAAAAGATTTAACCTGAGAAGGAGATCAACAAGTGGGATAGAGATTTGGTCCTGCAGCGGCAGTTGAAGAACAAATTGCGTTTCTGGAGAAACCAAAGTGAATCTTGGTGAACCCTTCAGTGATGATGAAGAGGACTCTCTGGCACACAACATAGTACAGGAGTTTCATCAAGATAATGGTTGAAATTGAGAGAAACAATGACTGAATTACCGATTCGTGCGTTGAACTTGTCCAGTGTAGAGAGCAGTAGTGATTGCGATGGAGATCCTAGAAGCTACAGATCTCCGTTTGCACTCCCAACCAAAAACCAAAGAGACCTCATCGGATTCCATCTGACTACCAAACTCATCAGGGTACCAACATCTGGCTACCAACTCATCGGGTCCCACCCGACTACCAAGAAAAGATTAACCAAATCCAACCAACCCATACAGTGGAACTAATCGTGAAGCAGTTCAGGCCGCTCTTGATCGTGAGCACGGCTGCCATGATAGTTTTTTCTCTCGAGAATTTGCACGCTTTTCATTTTAAGTCGTAATTTTATCCCCTGTTGTCAGGTGGACTAAAAACCTTCTTTATGCCAGTATCTGTCAATACATAACACACTTCCTTAGGTGTGTGGCCAGAAGATCACTACAAAGCTTTTACAAGGTGTCACTTAGTCAATATACACCCGCTAAGTTTTCACCTCCACGGCATCCATAGAGTATTTACAAGCCGTTACAAGGTTTCTCCACCTTTACAATTTGGTTGGACGGATCGCTGGGAACGTGGACGAGAATTAGAGGATTTGTGTCTGCTCGTGAGTTGACTGTGAGTTGAGGGAGTTGAGGGGTTGGGTAGGACGTGGAGAGGTTGTGGGGAAGAAGAAAAGGCTAGAGATTGTGAGAAAGTTGAAGGGGAAGAGATTTTTGGGAGCTTAAGGGTCATTTCTTTGGTTTTTGAGTGAATAAAGTATGCGAAAAGGTAGAAAACTCTTCACAACCCGAAATAAGAAATTTCAGGGTGTGACAGTATTCTATAGAAACAAAAGGAAAATATCCAACCCTTTCCATTTCCATTTCGCAAATTCAAAAACGAAATGGGAAAAGCGGGAAATGAAAGCTGGATGGAATGAAAAATTCGTGTACCATTTTCACCTCTATTCACCAGTTTATTACTACCTCCGTCCTTAAATTCTTGACACTTTTGACTTTTAGACACTATGTTTAACTATCATCTTATTCAATTTTTTTACAAATTTGTAAACAAATTAGTTTTGTTTAAAGCATCTTTTAGGATAGAACTAATCAAAATAAAGTAAATGATATATTTATATTTTTTTGAATACGACAGATAGTAAAATATAAAATTTAAAAGTCAAAAGTGGTAAGAATTTAAGGATGAAAAATAGTAATTGCCTACAGATAAATTAAAAAAGTGGAAAATGGCTTCTTTTAAGACCTGGAAAACGGTGAGGTTGGACAAAGAAATAAGCACAGTTATGCCTGCATGATGGCCAGCTAGCAGCCTGCGCCTAGAAGCACACCCGCTTCCTCATCTGGTCGATCAGCACGTTGAGTCCGAGCGCTCGCTGCCACACCCGCCTGTTGTGCTCCCTGCACCTTGACCGTTTCGCTTGTCGTGCCTGTGGCCACCCTGCTTGACACAACTAGCTGTATCATTCACTACACATGACTGTTCAGGATTTGACATGTCAATAGTACAAAATGATTTTGGTAGGCATCGACAGAGAACACAACTTGACATTGCTGCGGTCAGCATGCTGCATCCACCGCTGGTGAGCCCATGCACAAATTGACTATCCAACTCTTTCCACTTGTAAAATCAATGAAGTACAACTAGATATATGTGTATTGATTAGACTTTTAAATTCCGTACCAGGTTTCGCGGCTAGAAACAAACTGCTCTCTTATTTCTAAATTGTTGTCGCATTTAATTTCTAACATGAATTTTGACTATTCGTTTTAATAAAAAAGCTTGATAAATATTATATATTTTGTTATAATTTATTTTATTATTAAATTATTTTTAAATCACAGGTTATAATTTTACACATTTAAATTATTTTTTTAGTAAAGCTAATAGTTAAAATTGATGTTAGAAGTCAACAGCGAAAATAATTTAAGAACGGATATAGTGTGGGAAAGATTGTCGTGCATGCACTGATGAGGACACATCATCATTACTTGTCGCTGTTTGCCCCTGATGAGGAGATATTATTGCTACTCGCCCATGGACATTTGCTACTTTTGTTGAATGGTAGTTCCGTTGTTTCATTTTTGTCTTGTTCTTCTTCTATCAGCCCTGCACACCTATATAAGATTGTGTCCCCTTCATTGCCTGGCCACCACTCCGCTCCCATCTTATGCTTACTAATTAGTGCTTAGTTATAATAGAGTTTGAGAGAAACCTTGGTGCTTGCACTTCCCTTTAACTTACTTGCTATGTTAGTTATTGTGAGTTAATTATAAAAAAAAAAGATAATAAGTCTATATTACCCTTATCCTATCTAAGGTGGGATACTTAAACCCCAAACTTTAAAACTAGCTTTCTTACCCCCCTCAACTATGCACTACTGTCTACTTTGACCCGCTTTGGTGTGGTTTTCGATGGATGTTTTGCTATTTTTGGTGTGCCAAGTTGGCTTCCTAATCTACACAGACATGGCCCCATTCATCATTCTCTCCTTTTTCCCATATTTTTTCTGTACCTCTATTCAGAGTCCACAGGGCACATCGCCACCAGTGCTTGCAATTTGAGCCTTGCAGTCCGTGGCGAAGCTAGAGCAAATATATTAAGAGTGCACATCTTCACTATCTGCATCCAAAATGTCTGATTTATCTCAACATAGGTGCATAAATTTTGATTTAGAGGGTGCGTATATGGTAAAAATTTAGCAATTATGAGTAATTTTAAATTTTTGGGGGTGCATTTGCAACCACCACGCCCTACCTAGCTTTGTGGAGCTACGCACAAACCCTCCCCCATCAATTTCCTGTTGCTACTATCAACTTCCAGCCAATCTGATCTTTTCTTCTCCCCTTCTGGTTGACAGCAGCGATGTGGCCATCATTGAGTTCTTAATTGCTTCTGGTTATAGCTTTTCATCAATTCATTTTTTACATATCTAGATAATCCTATCGTGTACTGTGTTGACTACTTCTTGGCCTGGATTCGCAGCTGAGTGGGCTGGATTCTATATTTTCCTATCCGAATCCATTCAAAGTTGCCTTATCCGCTGCCCACCATTGCCACAGAGACTCTGCCCAGCTAACAAGAACTTCAACAAGATCCCTCTGTGATGTGCTGACTTTTGCGAACCTATCCCTGCTCCCTCTTGCATCTTCTCGCTCCTCAGACTGATGAATGAAATGGTTTTGCTCCTCTCTGCTCATTGGATAAGCAATGGTGGAGCTCAAAGTTGCCCTCAAAAGCTCCATGTAACTATTAACCCTCATCTGTGAGCAGTCCAGGGCTGGCTGTGCTGGGCGAGTGAGTGCGCAGGGCCAGGCAACACAACTGCGGCGAGTGGTCGAAGCACGAGTACACTGGCAGGCGAGCTCGCGTGGCCAACAAGCAGGGTGGCGGTGAGCTGGAACACTTGTCAAGCATGGGAGCTGGGCAAAGCAGCAGAGTGGCAGTACTAGGTGTGTGAGCGTGTGGTGAGAGTGTGAGACAGATGGGCAATGCCAGTATAAACATAGAGAGCAAGAAAAATTGAACATGTGGACTAGTGCCACATCAATATCTGGGTCATGCGCCGCGATAGTAGAAACCAGCTTGAAAACCACATAGAGGTTATTTAGATGGTATTGCATAGTTGACGGGGGTATAAAATCTGATTCAAAAGTTTTGGGGTTAAGTATCCCACCTTAGATAGGTTGGAGGTTATCTAGATTTATCCCTAAAAACAATACTCCGTTCATTTTGAAATGAAGGGCATTTTATACTTTGACATCTACATTTGATCATTCATCTTATTCAAAAATTTTATGAAAAATTACTTATTTTATTATAAAATGTTTAATTATTAGAAATACTTTAAGAATTACTTATTTACTTTTATATTTTCATATTTTTTCTAATAAGATGCATGTTCAAAAGTTGGTTTCTAAAAGTTAAAACATCACTTATTTGAGACTGAGAGAGTAGTTCCTTGGCATAACCATTGCCAATGTTTTATGCCACATTTAGGGACACACTATGTTTAGTATCTGATTCAACCAATGCATGCATATGCATATCATCTTATGCTTTGCTTCAGGTATTTTCCATGTAATCATTCTCGTGCTTCTCAATTTTTTTCTGCTTGTTTGTAGATATGTTGGACCCAACCTGGATTCAATCCCTTGTCTCAACTGAGTTCTTTGGTCCATGCGAGTATTTCTTATGTATCGATTGCAGTGACAACAAACAAAGGACATGTTGTTTTTACTGTGGCATAACTCATCATCAGAACCACCACACCCTTTAGGTTCTCTATATGATTTTTCTATGTAATTGCCTTCTAACCATATAGATTGAAATTAAATTTCTTTTTCCATACATGCATTATTAGGTACACTGATGCTCATATCACACTGTTGTTCATCTTGACGGTGTGAAAAGATAAACGAGTGGATGCATCGGCAACATGGGCACAGCCAAAACCATTATCCTAGGTTAGGGCGACAAAATACTAGGTGTGACAAATGTGAAAGGATACTACCAAATTATGGTTCTTGGTGATCTATTCATTGCAAGGTAAGGAAGCTTTATCATGTTTTTACTACCAAATCTCTTGAGTTCCAATTTTTTTAAGTGATGTGATGTTCTTGCTACTTCACAACTCTAGGTCAATGACACCAATGTGGTTCAAGATGGAGCAGGGACAAACTTCTCACCAAGCCCACATATAGATGATAGTTATGGGCCCAACGAAAGGCCACAGGTGGCATTGAGCTGGCATAGGATCCAGAAAGGGACTGCCTAGGCGTTCTCCACTGATGTATTAGGGGAAAATCATGGGGAAAAGTTAAACAAGTTTAAAAAACTTATATCATCTGTCCTTGTGCCTTTTGAAAGGTGAAAAAATATTTTCTTCTTTCCTGCCATTAAAAGGACAAAACTATGAGCGAGTCCTGTATGTATCGAGTAATATTGTCATTTGTCTTTATTAAGTTAGTATAAATTATATGTTACTAATGTTTTGTGCTTGAGATTACAGCTGTTAGAGAAAAATATCATGTCTTCTAGGCTGCTTTCTACTGGAGCACTTCCACTAATAAAAAATCTGACATCTATTTGATATTTAAACAAAGTCACCCGCGGGAAGCATGGGCATTGGTGACTAGTTTGAAAGATGATATCAAAAAGACAGTGCCTTGATATAACAACTTGTAAGGATAAGGACGCGAGAAGGAGGGTTGAATCTGTGTTTCCATGTAAGTTAAATTTTGCTACAAACTTAAACAAAATGACTTAACACCGACACAACAAACTACATGACTCTAGTAGTCTAAGACCCCTAACAATGCTAGTGATATGATATAAAGAACAAGCAAGCACTAGCACAATAGCCACCAAGAGGAATAGTAAACCAACATATCACACTACTCAATAAGTATGAAATGTGAAAACTAAAGAGTGGAGTAAAAAGAATGCTCAGAGATTTTTTCCAAGGTCTCGGAAGGTTGGCGCCTTCCCCTAATCTTTGTTGGACCACTCTCGTCGGAGTACCGATCCCTCCCGCCGTTCTCGAAACGGTACTCTCTAAGGTAGCTTCACTCCCGAAGTGAAGTCACCGGCAATCTCGGCTGTAGCGAACAATACCTACTCGCAAGCACGAGTCTCCAAGGGTCAGGTGCTCCCTCTTGGTGTTATTTTCGAGCAGAGACCCGTAACCGCATACAAACTTGTCTATGTTTATCCTCTTGAAAGCTCAATCACTGACTCCTAGCTGGTCTAGACTGCCAAACCAAGAGTAATAGAACAAGATCCCTCCTCTCAAATCCTCATAAGCTCTAGAAGTGTTATTCACTCTCCTACTAGTACAAAAGATCTTCAATCTTGAGTTGTGCTCTTTCCTTGTCCCTTGGCCTCTCACAAGTTTGCTCCAGCAATTCAAAACTTAGACACACCCCTCAACGTTCCTCTTCACGGTTTATATAGGCTACCAACCCATAAACAACTGTTGGAACATGACGTTATAAACCTATCTGCTTTTAGTAGTCATAGGACTGTTTGATAACTCCATATATTTGCATACCTGAGAAACAACCTCTCTGAAATCCATTCCATATGACACTGGACTGTCCGGTGCATACCTTCATCAGACTGTCCAATGATTCTCTTTTGGATTATCAGAGACACCTTCTATGGACTCCATCTCTGTGGGCACCGGACTGTCCGGTCATTGTCGTTATCGGCTGTCTAGGGACATTCCGCATTTGGCTCTAGAAAATATGTTCTCTATACTCTGATCTTCTGGCTCACCGGACTGTCCAATGACTGTTTCTGAAGCTGAAACTTGATGTTAGCTATATGACCTTTAAAGTCCCTAAAAGGTATAAATTGGTTTTGGTGATTGAGTGAACACCATAGGTAACCCATGTGATTATAAGTTTCATCCTTTACATCAACATGTTGGGCTTCCTCGATGGATGACAAGTAGTCCCAAGGAGAGGAGTATCGGGTGAAGACAGAACAAGACTAAGGACTATCTAGAGCATCCATAAGATTGTCGGTACTATTAAAGAGGCCAAGTCATTATCTCTCATATCATACAAGTGCTAAGAGGTATAAATGCTCTTAATTGCCTCAGAAAGCACTTAAAATTGGCAGAGGAAGCAAGTTGGTCAAAGCTAAAGATAAGTTGGAGTCGAGGACTCAGTTCAGCTTCAGTTGCAGCAGTCAGTGGACAGTCCGGTGAGTTCACCGGACAGTCTAGTGAGTCAGGAGATTAGAGTCCATAAGAGATGTTCTCTAGAGCTAGATACGAAGAGTCACTAGACAGTTCAGTGAGCCAAGAGATGAAGTCTAGAGAAAATGTCTCAAGGAAGAAAAAAGAAAGTCACTGCACAGTGGTGTGAAGGTATGCACCAATCTGTTCGGTGTCATATGGAATGGATTCCAGGCAGAGATATAGAGTCACTAGATATCCGGTGGTACACCGAAGATGTGAAGGGTCACCGAATAGTCCGGTGATTGATAAAAGCAGAAAACTTTATGACATCATATTCCAATGATTATTTATCAGTTGCTAACCTATATAAATTGTGGAGAGAGATGTTGAGGAGTGTGCCTAAGGTCTGAATTACTGGAGCAAACTTGTGAAAGGCCAAGGGACACCAAGAAAAGAGCACAACTCAAAATTGGAGATCTTTTGTGCTAATAGGACAATAGCAAGAGCATTCATACTTTTTAGAGCTTGTGAGGCTTTGAGAATAGTGATCTTGACTTGTTACTTTTGGTTTGGTAACCCTAGACCGGTTAGGAGTCGATGTCTGAGCTTCCGAGTAGATTGTGAAAGTTAGTGTCAAGTTTGAACGTAGTTTCGAGTCTCCCATTTGAAAGGGACATCAAAAGGGAGCACCATAGCCTTGGAAGCTTGCTCTTATGAGTGGGTATTATTTGGTATAGCGAGGATCACCGATGACTTCACTACTGGAGTGAATTGTACTCTAGAGATCACCATTCTGAGAATAACGGGAGGTTGTTTTTGCTTGCTTAGTGATGTGCGGTAAGAATGCCTAAATCATTGGCTTAGAAATGATGAATAATTGCTCTATTTTATTCTTCTCATGTGCTTAGTTTATAATTAGCATTCTCTCAAGATATTGAGTATTGTTGACTTTAGAATTCATCATGATCCTAAACCTTGTGGGAAGCATAAATAATAAGCTAAGTATAGGTTGTTGTGAGATATGATAAGGTAAATTAGTGATAACATGGTCTTGTTCCATGTAAAGCTTAATCCGAGAGAGATTTGTTTTTGAAAATTAAAATCTTTATGTTCCTCAATGATAAAATTTCTACTAAAACCATATGTGATACATTACTAGCAAATATCTATCCACATATGCTATTTATTTTTGCTTTTAGCTTTGTCAAATTGTTGTGATCTTAGTGAGATCCCCATCATGCTTATATTGATCAAGATTCACGTACACATCATGTTCATTTTGACATGACCATCCACCACCATCCAGAATAAAGATAGACTCATTTTGAATTGCGGTGATTCGTTCTCTACCCCTATTCTAATCAAGAGACATGGCTGATCAAAAAGAAAGATAGAAAAAGAGATGCTGAGAATAGCATGAAAAAAGGATAGAGAAAGGAATAGTCATAATCTCAAAGAAATAAAGGGGAGAGGAGTCACTACAAGAAAAGAGTCATATCCATCACCACTTCTACATATCTATACACTTGCACATCTTGATCATAGAGTATGATTTGCTATCTCTTTAGGTCTGGTCTTTGACATAGCAAAAGAAGTGAAGCAAGCATTCCTCTCAAACTTTCTACCTTGAGCTTCACAAAAAGCCTTATTTAGAAGTTGAAAAAGAAAGGCAAAGCAAAGCCTTTGGTGAGAAATCAAACACATTGAGCGACTCGAGAGTATCATTCGAGGAACATATTTTTACATTCAAAATTTTAAAACCTCTAGGAAAATTGAGCCAAGCAAAGAGCAAGTGAAATATATACTCTGGATCCGTTCTATCTCTCAACCACCCAAGATAAGGAGAAGCTACAAGCTCCATAGACTAAGGTGAAAAGGTGAGTATATTTGTCAACTTATTCAATACTAGGTAGAGTAACTATATTGTAGGCATGGTATATGTTAAGAGTTTTACATAGTAGCAACTCCTGATCCGCCGAACCTAAGTCTTGGGGGAGTTAATTTGTTGGCGGTCCTTAAGTACCACTTATACCGCCAATGAATCTCAGAAAATAAACAAGAACTTAGCATTTTTTGAACGTATTTTATTTCAAATAATATAGTTCCACTTGTACATGAAGAAAATATGTATCCAGGTGAAAATCAACTTTAGAGAGTGAGAAAATGATCCAAAAAAGCGAAAGTCAACAAATCAACAAATCAAGTGAAACCATGTGGCAAAGAGTCAACCTGTGGAGATAGAAATAATATTCCAACGGGTTTTTGAAAGAATCCACACAAGACCCATCAGAGGGATCCAAGCTGAAGATGGGCCAGGGAGGGCCAACACTAAGGTCGACCGACTCCACAGGTTGATCGACTTGGGCATGCCGCCTTTCCCAGTCAACCTCAATGTGGTGTCTCTTCCACATTTTTTGTAGATATTCTCGATGGCTTGGGCACGAACCAAGTCTCTAAATCAATGTAGACAGGCTATAAATAGTACCTCACTCCGCACTTCAACACACACCTTCTATTTTTTGGATTTTTCACTCATACTCCATTAGCTCTCCATTGTTAAAGTGCCATTAGGTTGGAGAAGTCCCTTCATATCTCTCAAATCTTGGAGAAGTTAATCAAAACTCTTCTCATGTATCTTTTTTTTATAGACTTTGACCATGAATAAATATATAGTTTTTTTATTATGCCTCTCTTACTATATTTATATTTATCTTTATGAGCAAGTTACTCTTGTTTGATGTATTTATCCATAGATCTAGGTATGATTATACTAAGTAGAGCTTACTTATTATAGCAGTCAATGTATATTAGTCTTCTATGGTACGATATTGGTTCAATTTGTTGTTAGTTTGCTTTTGTACTAGCTCTTGCTGCTTAGGAGGATTAAAGTATAGTTAGGTAATGTGGATATAGTGTCTAAGTTATTCACCTTCGTTGAATGGAGGTGTACCCCACGGTCTATAGAGGTAGGCGACGGGTGGTGACAGTTCTATCCATCCATTGTAATTCTTTATGTTCGGGTAATAGGGCTTGTTAAAGATGATGCACTTTGATTTATTAAACTAAGTCAGAAGGCGTCATAAGGGTAGTGCATGGTGCCTCTGGAGTTTAATTTCTAAAGCATGTTTAGATTAGATAATATGTATACTCATTAGACTAATTTAGGAATACAATATGAACTAAACTTGTTCATATGCATAGCACTCATTATATTTAGAATAGAGTAGAGTAGCGATCCGATGTGTGTGTCCATTATCATGTTTATATATACTTACCCCTATGTAGACTTAGTTATTTCAATACGCTTTGAATTATTCGTAAGAATACTTTTTTATCTCTGAATACTGTCAATGCTTTCTTTTAGCATAAATACGATACTTTAGAATACTTCTGGGTGAAATGCTACAATTATAATTCCGTGCGCTTTCAGAATTCACCCGACTTAGTGTGAATTTATCATTAGTGAGTACTTATGTCATCTTTATGATAATGTAACGAACGCCAACATGAAGTATAACCAACTGTTATCAGGTCGGCTGCCTCCTCTGCACTGCTTAGATGTGGTGGTGGCAAGTTCTGATTGTGAAATCTCTAGTGATGGCTCCGGCTAAACTGACTAACTGTGCTAATCTAAGAGAAAAAACTCTCAGAGCTAACGAAGAACTATCAATGACTATCCCTGCCTCTAATACGGGATAGGAGTATAGAGCAAAACAATACCCACCGACCCAACATCCACCAAATTCAAAGCATGCGCGCTAGACCCAACGTATTTCTTTCTAAGCACACCGGGAGGGAGCAAGCGCAGCCTGCTGCTGTTTGTTCTCTCAAGCGGTGGATGAGTTGAGTAGCTCCGGTTCTCTGACGCATTGTTCTCTTACGAGGAGGATGAGTTGTTCTCTCTCACCAAATGCCGTTGTTCTCGTCTATTTTCATTCCTAACTGTTTTGGCCTATATTGAGGCGCGTGTAGATACAAGTTAAGAGGAAAAAGAAAAAGAAAATGAAAAAGACCCATCCCAGCCCAACTAAAAGGGTGGTGATGTATGGATTCGGTTTGACATAAGCTTTAGCGAAGAATCTAAACTCCAGGCCACGCCGAGATCCTGTTACCTTCCACGTCAATACTCTGTGTCATGCACACCCCCGCCTCGCTTAAGACACATGGTTGGACCCAAGTTACAATCATACTAATTTTAAATTTAAATCAATTTTTCTCAAAATTAACAATTTTTTTCAAATGAAATAAAAAAATAGATTGTGAGATAGTGGACTAGTGTGTTGTGTGAGACAAAATCTGATTAAAAAATGGGAGAAAATAAACTGCAAGATTTGGAATTTTAAGAGGTGTAACTAATGTTATCTAATATAAAAGGGATAATTCCCGACAACCCTCTCAACTATAACGGTAGGTGCACTTTACTCTTTAACCTTTAAAACTAGATACATAACCTCTTAAAGTATTAAAAACCGTTTAAATAACTTTTTAGGCGGTTTTAAAAGTGGTTTTAATGTTTATGGGCTCACATATCAATTTGAAATAAGTCTAATTCACTCGCTCAACTATCAATAATAGTCTACTTCACACCCCAAACTTTAAAAATTGGACTTTTAACTCTTTAAAGTATTAAAATCTGTGTAAATAATCTCTATGTTATCTAAATAATTTACAATACTTTATGAGGTTAAAATCTGATTTTTATATTCGAAAGGTGACCACCATTGATGGTTGAGTGTTAAAATAGAATTATTTTAAACTGACGTGTGGGCTTATAAACAATAAAACCAATTCTAAACCCACCTCGAAGGTTATTTAAACGATTTTCAATACTTCGAGGGTTAAAGTATCTGGTTTTGAAGGTTAAATCTGGGCCCTTGATTGATTTTGTGAAGTAATTTTTTAAAATGAATTGAGTTGAAAGCTAAAAAAGTAGATTCACTTAATTTTGTGAAGTGATTCTATGTCTTGATTTAAAAGTTTTTTTAAAAAATTTAAAAAAAAATTATTTTTAGCCTTCATAATAGAATCAGAAGCGAATTCAAATGGGCGGCGGGAGGTCTGTCAAAAGCCCTCTAAAATATCTATTTGCACTAACACTACCGAAAAGCAGATCCCAAAATCACCGTGAAAACAAAGAAAGCCTTAGCGGCTAAATTAAAACAATAAACGAACGCCAGAGCGAAAAGAAACAGAAGCAGATAAACGCTGTCCTGCCATATCCTTCTGAACGGCAGCCGTCCATGGCGACCGCCCCGCTTCTTCCCGCTCGCTCCCTCCTCATCCCACCACCGCAGTCCAGTCCACGGCCACTGGCGCCCTTCCGCGCCAGCCTCTCCCGCCACAATGAACCTTCCCCCGACCCCAAGCGCGGCCGGGACCCTGTCCCTTCGCACCCGGCCTTCTCCTTGACCGCGCGCCGCCGCGCCAAGAAGATCCCCATCCCGGACACCGGCGAGTCCGCTTCCGGCATCCGCGTCACTGACCGCGGCCTCTCTTACCGCCTCGATGGCGCGCCGTTCGAGTTCCAGTACAGCTACACCGAGGCCCCTCGCGCGCGCCCCGTCGCGCTGCGCGAGGCCCCGTTCCTGCCGTTCGGGCCTGAGGCCACGCCGCGGCCTTGGACGGGGAGGAAGCCGCTGCCAAAGAGCCGCAAGGAGATGCCGGAGTTCGACTCTTTCGTGCTGCCCCCGCCGGGAAAGAAAGGGGTGAAGCCCGTGCAGTCGCCGGGGCCGTTCCTCGCCGGGATGGAGCCCAGGTACCAAGCGGCATCCAGGGAGGAAGTGCTCGGTGAGCCCCTTACGAAGGAAGAAATCGCCGACCTCGTCAACGGGAGCCTCAAGACCAAACGCCAGCTCAATATGGGTGGGTTTCCTTCCTCGTTGTGAGTGATGGCCGTGCTGGTCCATTTTCCATCATAGCTTCTTGATTTGGTCGTGAACAGTGGGCTTATATTATTGGCGAATAAGGGACAAGCATAACTTCCAATGGAAATAAGGAATTTCCTCTATGTTATGCTCATTGAAATGAAGCTTACAGTAGCAGAGAAATGCTTATGAACCAGTTAAACAAAGATACTTGGTAACGACAATAGGAAGATGATAGAAATACAAGCTTGTATATTTACCATGGCATTTTTTATGTTCCTGTGTTTACTATAGTGTGCACTATATGAATTATATTTCAAACGGTATTTATTGATATGGTAGTATGGGAAAAAAAAATTTGAAGATGTCCCTGTAATTGGCTGCAGGTAGAGATGGTTTGACACACAATATGTTGGAGAACATTCATGCACACTGGAAGAGGAAGAGAGTTTGCAAGATAAAGTGCAAAGGTGTCTGTACAGTTGACATGGATAATATCTGCCAACAGCTAGAGGTCTGTAAGCTCCTTTCCATTTTGTTTGGTTTAGTTGCTTGTGATTAACTCCGCTTAAGTTTAACATAGCTTTATGTTTAACATAGTCGGTCCCAAACCCGGATAAAGGAGGAGGGTACTCCGCCAATGCTTCTTAACATGGGTGAAGGTTTCACCTATGTTGCCACGACATAGCCGGTATCAAGCCCGGATAATTTAGTGGGTTGTGTTAGGCGTGGCGAGCCAACAACTATCATAGCCATTCCCATAAAAATGAAACCCTAAAGAATTTCGTTGGGGTGTAACCCTCCTAGCGACGCGCTATGCCGGAATTCGGGTATAGTGGAAAATGAGCAAGGCCCGGGTCACCACATCCTTAGTGGTGTGCCGTATCGTGATTTGGATGCGGTGTCAAGTGTGCAAAGATCGGGTCATCGCATCTTTAGTGGCGCGCTACGCCATCGCCTGGGTGTAGTGAAAAATGAGCAAGGGTCTTCGCATTTGTCTCGGCGGATGCGGGGATAAGGAATGTAGGATCGCTTTTGGGTAAGCTTCGAGAGGTAGTCGATGCTATGCTTAGGTGACGTGTGAATATTCTTTGTGTTCAGGAGACGAAATAGAAGGGTCAAAAGGCAAAGGAGGTGGAAGATACCGGTTTCAAGCTTTGATACACGGGGACATTGACAGCAAAAAAACGGGGTAGGCATTGTAATCGACAAGAGGTTTAAAAATGGCATGGTGGACATCAAGAGACACAGAGATAGGATTATTCCAGTGAAGCTGATTATTGGAGATTTAGTTCTGAACATAATTAGTGCTTATGCCCCTCAAATAGGTCTGGATGAGAGTGTCAAGAAGCAATTCTGAGAGGATTTGGATGCGATGGTCAGCAGTGTGCCTATCGCTGAGAAGCTTTTTATAGGAGAAGACTTAAATGGGCACATTGGCTCTTCTAGCATAGGGTTTGAGAGAGTGCATGGTGGTTTCGACTACAGGAGTAGGAATCAAGAAGGAGAGGGGGTTTCGGACTTTGCCTTGCCCTACGATTTGTTTGTTGCGAACTCCTGTTTTAGAAAGAGAGCCTCTCATTTAGTAACCTTTCAGAGTGGTCTTCACTGTAGTCAGATTGATTTTATCTTAGCAAGAAGGAATGATAGACATGCTTGCTTAAACTGTAAGGTGATACCAGGAGAATGTGTGGTACATCAGCATAGGCTTGTGGTTGCGGACTTTCGTTTTCAGTTGTGCTCTCTACAGAGGAAGCAAATCAAGGTGAAAATGACAAAGTGGTGAAAGTTTAAGAAAGATGCAGCACATACTTTCAAGAAAAAGGTTATCAAAGAGGCCCCTTGACAGGCAGAAGATGATGCAAATGTTATGTGGTTGAAGATGGCCGCTTGCATTAGAAAAATAGCCTCAGAGAAACTTGGTGTGACTAGAGGAGCCAGACGTGAAGCCAAAGACACATGGTGGTGAAACGAGAGTGTCCAGAAAGCTATCAAAGAGAAGAAAGAGTGTTTTAAGCGAGTACACCTTGATAGGAGCGTGGTCAACATAGAGCAATATAAAATAGCAAAAAAGACCGCAAAGCGAGCGGTGAGTGAGGCAAAAGGTCTGATGTTTGATGTCTTGTACCATCGACTAGATATAAAAGAAGGAGAAAAAGACATCTATAAGATAGCCAAAAGCCGAGAGAGAAAAATTAGAGACCTCACTCAAGTTAAATGCATTAAGGATGAAGCAGAGCGTCTATTAGTAAATGATAAAAATATCAAGGATAGAGGAGGGAGTATTTCGCTAAACTCTTGAATGAAGATAGTGAGAGCTCATCCATTGAGTTGGATATCTCTTCCGATGACTTAAATAGGCACTTTGTGAGAAGGATTCAGGAATCCGAGTTAAAGGAGGACTTAAAAAAGATGAAAGGAGGTAAAGCGTTGGGTTCGGATAGGATTTCCATTGAAGTGTGGAAATGTCTTAGGGATGTAGCAATAGTTTGGCTCACCAAGTTGTTCAATCTCATCTTTCGATCAAACAAAATGCCTGACGAGTAGAGGCGGAGTACTTTAATACCAATCTTTAAGAACAAAAGAGATATGCAAAGTTGTACTAACTATCGAGAGATCAAGTTAATGAGCCACACAATAAAGCTATGGGAGAGAGTTATTGAGCACCGTCTGCGGGAATCAACGAGAGTCACCCAAAAACAATTTGGTTTCATGCCCGAGAGATCCACTGTAGAGGCAATTTTTTTAATAAGGCAACTGATGGAGAGATACAGAGAACAAAAGAAAGATCTACATATGGTTTTTATTGACCTAGAGAAGACTTATGATAAAGTGTCTAGAAATGTTATATGGTGGGCATTGGAAAGGCACAAAGTCTCAACAAAGTACATTAACCTCATTAAAGATATGTACAAAGATGTGGTGACAAGTGTCCGAACAAGTGATGGAGACACCGATGAGTTTTCAATTAATATAAGACTGCATCAGGGGTCGGCTCTGAGCTCTTATCTTTTTACTTTGGTGATGGATGAGATCACACGAAATTTACATGGGGACATTTCTTGATGTATGCTCTTTGCGGATGATATGGTGCTAGTGGATGAGAGCAGCATAGAGTGAACCAGAAGTTAGAATTATAAAGACATATTTTGAAGTCAAAGGGTTTTAGACTTAGTAGGTTTAAAACAGAGTATATGAGGTGTGATTTCGGTGCTACCGCAGTCGAGGAGGGAGATGTTAGACTTGATGGCCAGGTGGTACCCAAGAAGGACACTTTCTGTTATTTGGGTTCAATGTTGCAAAAAGATGAGGATATTGATGAGGATGTAAGTCATAGAATTAAAGCCGGATAGTTGAAGTGGTGTAAGCTTTTGGAGTCCTATGTGATAGTAAGATGCTTAAAAAACTGAAAGGTAAATTCTATAGGACTGTAATTCGTCCTGCCATGCTTTATAGAGCAGAGTGTTGGGCTACGAAAAGGCGACATATCCATCAGCTTCACGTAGCTGAAATACGTATGTTGAGATGAATGTGTGGCCACTCGAGGAGAGATCGTATCTGAAATGATGACATACGAGAGAGATTAAGAGTGGCACCAGTTGAGAAAAAACTTATGCAACATTGTTTGAGGTGGTTCGGACATATTTAACGAAGACTACAAGAGGCATCGGTTCGTAGCGGGATGATAAGTCGGCCAAACGGTGTGAAGAGAGGCAGAGGTAGACCAAATTTGGCGTGGGAAGAGTCTGTGAAGAGAGATCTGAAGGACTGGGATATCGCCAAAGAATTAGCTTTAGATAGGAATTCGTGGAGGCTAACAATTCACGTGCCTGAACTTTAATTGCCGGTTGTTGCTCTTTTTTAGTCGTCTCTCAGGGTTTTATCTCTAGCCCACGCTAACTTGCTTGGGACTAAAAGCTTTGTTGTTGTTGTTGTTGTTGTTGTAGTTGCTTGTGATTGTGATGCAACTTTTTTGCACCCCCTCCCCCCCATTTGTTTAGGATGTCACTGTTTTCAATCATTATTCTTGGAAGGCTCATCGTCTGATATTGTAATTTTAGAAATCATCCTAATTACAGATATACTAACTACAAACTTATGAACTCATTTCTTCAGGTGCACATTTATTATCCCTTTTTTGATTCCTTCATATTTTACCGCAACAGGAAAAGGTTGGGGGAAAAGTAATACACTGTCAAGGGGGTGTCATATTTCTTTTCCGTGGAAGAAACTACAATTACAGAACTAGGCCATGTTTCCCACTTATGCTCTGGAAACCTGTTGCACCAGTGTACCCTCGACTTGTTAAGAAGGTCCCAGATGGCTTAACTCCAGAAGAGGTCACAGAAATGCGCAAGAGGGGGCGTCATATACCACCAATTTGCAGACTTGGTAAAGAAGTTTTTTTTTCCATGCAGTGGTTGCATTGAAGTTTGAACTGTTGATTTCATTCTCTCTGTTTTGTTTCTCTAAAATCTATAAAAAAAAAATCAGCTAGTAGAACAAGGTGAAAACGAATTCTTCTTTCTGTGACCTGTTTAATTGCTAACATATCTAAGTTTTTGCTCCTAGTCTGCTTCACTGATCTAACCCCGGACACCAAATCTAGATAACTTTTATAGGGACCATTTAAAGTGTTGCCTCCAGAACCCACATAAGCACTGCTTATAAAACTAACATGACATGTTGAGAATGACATCATAAAAACAAGGTAATTTGTGCCATAAAATTTATAACTTTCAAGTGGTAAGCTAAAATTTAGATATGCTCAAACATTTCGAATTTTGAGCATCAAATCTACAAAACAATATGTCAAGGACCTCGGGTCCCTGGGTAGCTGGACCTCGGCTACGTAGTTCGTAGCCGCGATCCGTCTTCTCCGGCGAGGTTTTCCCCTCCGCCGCAGGCTTGGTTCGGTTGAGAGAGAGAGATTAGGGATAATACTTTCCTCCCCTTTTCAGCTGTCACCGAGTACAATATAAATGGCCTGAGGCCCAAACCAATCAGCGCCATGCGCTCCTACAATTTAGGAATAAAAATAGTAACTAATGAATAGAAATAGCAACTAATCCTCTCCTTCCTCTCAGCCACTGATAGCTGGTCTGGCTTGGGTGTCTGGCGTGCGCGCGCGTTCTGCGCGTTCGGTTGCTCGCCGCACGTCCCCGGCACGCCGGCGCCTAGAGTATGTCAGGCCGCACATGACATCTCTCCGCCCCTCGAGAGCCAGATCGTCCTCGAGCTGGAACGCCGGGTACCGCTCGCGAAAGGAGCCGATGTCCTCCCAAGTTGCTGAAGCCGCTGGTTCTCCTTTCCACTGGACGAGCACTTGGTGAACGCCGCGGGAGAGGCGTGAGCGCACGACGAGCTCTGGTTCAGGTTGCACGGCGCCATGGTGGATGTCAGGCAAGGCAGGTGGAGCAACCGGCACCGGCCCGACGAATTTCTTGAGGAGGCCCACATGGAACACATCATGCAGCTTGGCTCGCGGGGGCAGCTCGAGACGGACCGCGACGGGGTTGATGATCTCGGCGACGCGGTACGGCCCATAGAAGCAGGGCTTTAGTTTGCCCTTGCTGACTTGAGGCAGGGAGGCTGGTGCGCGATGACGGAGTCGAAGAAGCACAAGGTCGCCGACTGCATAAGCGACTGGACGGTGCAGCTTGTCGTAGTACTTCTTGTGGACGGCCTGCGCTTGCTCCAGGCGGTAGCGAACATCGGCCAAGAACTCGTCCCTGTCCGCCATGTTCCGTGCGACGGCCGCCACACGGGTCTCACCCGGTTCATAAGACCGGATAGTAGGAGGGTCGCGGCCGTAGACCACCCTGAAGGGCGTGGCCCGCAACGACGTCTGGTAGGCGGTGTTGTAGACGTACTCCGCCCACGGGAGCCAGCGGATCCATTGGCGGGGACGATCGCCGGTGAAGCAACGAAGGTACATGACGATGACACGATTAGCCGCCTCGGTTTGGCCATCAGACTGCGGGTGGAAGGCAGTCGTCATGTGCAACTTGGTGCCCAGGAGCCTCATTAGTTCCCTCCAGAATGTTGAGGTGAAGACGACATCCCGGTCGGAGACCAAGGACTGGGGAACACCATGGAGACGCACAATCTCCTTGAAGAACGCCTGCGCGACGGATTCTGCAGAGTAGGGGTGAGCTATCGGGATGAAATGGCAATATTTGCTGAAGCGGTCCACCACCGTCAGGATCACCGACTTCCCTCCCACACGGGGCAGGGCTTCCACGAAGTCCAAGCCGAGGTCGCTCCAGATTGCCGTGGGCACCGGCAGTGGCAAGAGGAGTCCGGCAGGGTGGAGGTGCTCGGACTTGTACCGCTGGCACGTGTCACAGGCACTGATGAAGTCCTGCACCAGGCGACGCATGTTGGGAAAGTGAAAGTCGCGACGAAGCCGATGTAGCGTGCGCTGCACACCCTCATGGCCGTCCTCGTGTACGGCAGCGAGCACCTCCTGTAGGAGCGGGGAGGACGACGGAATGTATAGCCTGGAGCCGAACGTGACCAAGCCGTCACACAGTCCCCACGGCGCTCCCCGTGAGCCCGCCAGGATCGCATCGCGGATGGCCATGAGCGCGGGGTCCGTGAACTGGGCTTGACGCAGGCGGCTGATGTAGTCGAAGCGGGGAGCGGAGACAGCCAACACCGCACTGTCCTCGGTGTCGCGGCGGGATAGAGCGTCGGCCACCGTGTTGGAGACGCCCGGCTTGTACTCGACGGCGAAGTCGAAGCCGAGGAGCTTGCCCACCCAGTGGTGTTGCGGAATGGTCACCAGGCGTTGGTCGAGCAGGTACTTAAGGCTGAAGTGGTCGGTGCGCACCACAAAGCGGCGCCCCCAAAGGTACGGCCTCCAGTGGCGAATGGCGAGGCCGAGGCCGATCAACTCCCGCTCGTAGGCGGCGAGGGCGCGATGGCGAGGCGCCACAGGCCGGCTGAAGAAAGCCAGCGGGTGCTTGTCCTGCAGGAGCACGGCGCCGAACCCGTACGTGGATGCGTCGCACTCGACGATGAACGGCTTGTCGAAGTCCAGGAGGGCGAGTACGGGGGCGGAGGTGACGGCCTGCTTGAGAGCTTGGAACGCAGCGGCGGCCTCCTCAGACCAGCTGAACCCGTCTTTCTTGGTGAGCGCCGTGAGGGGCGCGGCGATGAGGCCGTAGTCGTGGACGAATTTACGGTAGTAGCCCGCGAGACCGAGGAAGCCGCGGACTGCACGTGCGGAACGCGGCTGCGGCCAGTCCAAGACCGCCTGCACCTTGGCGGGATCCATGGCGACGCCGGCCGCGCTGATGATGTGCCCCAAGTAGGAGATGGAGTCGACGCCGAAAGCGCACTTAGAGCGCTTGACGAGAAGTCGGTGCTGTCGCAGGACGAGGAGGACGGCTCGAAGATGGCGCAAGTGGTCCGCCCATGTGGAGCTGTAAATGAGGATGTCATCGAAAAACACAAGGACGAACCGGCGGAGGAAGACGCGCAGAATGTCGTTCATGAGCGCCTGGAACGTCGCCGGGGCATTGCACAACCCGAACGGCATCACAAGGAACTCGTAGAGGCCGTCATGTGTGCGGAACGCCGTCTTGGCGATGTCGTCGGGGTGCATGCGGACCTGGTGGTAACCTGAGCGCAGGTCTAGCTTGGTGAAGAATCGGGCGCCGTGCAGTTCGTCCAACAGTTCGTCGACCACCGGGATCGGGTACGCGTCCTTGACGGTGATGGCGTTGAGGGCTCTGTAGTCGACGCAGAACCGCCAGGACCCGTCAGCTTTCTTAACGAGGAGGACTGGGGAGGAGAACGCCGACGTGCTGCGGCGGATGAGTCCTTGCTCCATCATAGCGGCGCACTGCCGCTCCAATTCATCCTTGTGGGCGACCGGGTAGCGGTACGGGCGGACGGCCACTGGTGCGGCGCCCGGCAGGAGGTGAATGGCGTGGTCGCGGCCACGCTGTGGTGGCAGCCCGCGAGGCTCCTCAAAGACGTCGGCGAAAGAGGACAGAACGGCGTCGAGCAGCGGTCGCGCCTTGACCGGTGCACTGGAGGGTGGCGTGCGCGCCGTGGTCGCCGCAGCCGGTGTCGGACGCATGTCCAGGCCCGCAGCCATGGGGCC
>BCLH01000023.1:493977-512217 GCA_001602315.1 Zoysia pacifica
CTCTCAGAATAATATTTTGGATTCTTTTTGTTTGAAAATTGATGAACTTTCTTTTGTAGGATCTAGTTCCCTGTGTCTTACTTTCTTTTGAGTTTGAGAATATACTGATGTGGAGAGGAAATGATTGGAAACTGTCTCTTCCTCTAGTGAAAGAAAATAATTTTGAGGTGGCAGAAGTGCAAGAACATATCAGTGGCGAAAAATTGAATAAAAATGTCAGAAATTCAGGAACTGTTCTTACCCAGATTGATTTAACAGGTAATGAAAGATCTCTTACGAGCTGCAATTTGGGTGAAGATGGAGGCGAACCAAAAGATTCTGTGAATCTTAACCTTGCCAGTTATATATCATTTAGTTCTGCAACTGAAGCCACTGGATTACTTAATTCTGTAGGTAAATCTGGAACCAAACCTTCAGTACACACTACTCTAGAATCTTCTCCATCAAGTTCAGGAAGTGATTCTGTGCATCCATCTCTTAAATTGGAACTACATAGCCAAACTCTCCTACCAGACAAGTGCAAAGAAAGAGGTCTGTTTGACGAGTCATTTAACCATTCTGCAAGTTTTGGACATTCTCCAGGTGCCTTGGAACCTTCTCTCGGTGAAACAAGCATTGGTGATGAATTGGAAGCTATGAGCAAAGACCTTGAAGACTTAACATCAAGTAATATTCCAAACAGCACTTCTAAAATTCCTTCCTATATGGAGGCAGTAGTGATTCGTTTGAAACAGGCCATTGACAATGGCTTGGCGCTTGTTCTGAATGAAACTGAGTTTGTTGATTATAATTTGGTCTATCAAAAGTCTCTGGCACTTGCAAAGTCAGCTCCACGAGGACCAATCTTTGAGCATAAACAAAGGAGATTGAATGCCAGGAGTAATGGGCGAGACAAGCACGTAAGGATTAAAAAGCATCCTGTAGAAAATAAAGTATCTGGTCATGTTGAAAACAGAGATATTGGCAATATAGAATCGCTAGTTGATACAAATGATCATGCACAAGAGTTTCTGTCAGATGTAATTCCACAAGGTACCTTAAGAGTGGATGAACTAGCGAAGTTGTTAGCTTAGATGTGACTTCTTTGGTCAACAATAAAGATTGGTACATTAACATCCTTCTTTTCAGATACAAAATGTGAAATATCAAATGTACTATGAGATGGTTAAAGGTGGGCTGGTGTATTGCAGTAACTATAAGGGGCTGTTTGTGTCAGCTTTCAACCACTTTTAGGGGTTGGCTTCTGGAAGATCTAAAATCAATGATTCTAAAATTTGAGAGGAAGAAGTATTCTCAACTTTTAGAGAATTTTCAACTTTTAGATCTTCCAAAAGCCAACTCACAAAAGCGATGAAAAACTTAAACAAGCAGGCCTTAATAATTTTGACTACAGTTATAATCCTGTGCACTTTAAAAATCAATTCATAAACTCTACTGCCTGATTTGTTCATCAACAGCGTCCATTAAAGTTCACATGATGCTAGTAAAGATGTGAAGTGCTAAACTTTGATTTGCTTAACAGGGTTCTGCTATGCATGTCGGTGTCTATCACCTTGCCCAAGTAGTAGTTACTAAATCCAACAGATACTTGTAGCTTCAGAATTTTACGAGGCTGGACTTTTACATGGGTTGAGTTTCAACAAAATAAAATTTTGGAACAATTTGAAAATTTGAGCTCACAAACGTCATAAAGAATTTCTCCCTTTTTTGGAGGGTAGGAGGGGTTCCCCTACTGCACTTACTGTACAGGGTTAGGCTGCGTTCGGTTAAGTGGGATTGGAGCAGGATTGAAGAGGAATGAGGAGGATTAAATCCTGATCTAACTTGTTTAGTTAGGAAATAATTCCACTCCAATCTAGGTTAATCGAGGCCCATGCCTGGAACAACCGAACGCAGCCTTAGACAGAGGAAAAGAAACAAAGCTTTACAGGATCAGAAGCCAATTTAACATGGCTGCTTTAAACTGGGCTGCGCTCTGTGCTTGCGGACCTGAAAAGATTTGTCTGAACTCCTATTTGCACCGCACAAAGCACAGCACTCCATCGTTGAAACGATGTTGGATCCATGTTGCTCATGAGGCTATTATTACTACAAAGGGGAAGGTAAATGAGTTTTTTGTCCTCCGAGAATCTCAAGCACATATGCAAAAAGTGGCGGAGCAGCCGCAAAAGGAGGAGCCCTGCGAATACTATAGGGGTGATTGGTCCGCCGCACTGTGCCCAGCCAGACTGCGCACGTGCGCCAGTCGCATGATTGATTGTTGAGGCCCTCTCGGCCAGGCTGTGCGCATGCAGGTGCGTTTGGTTGCCCGTGTGTTCTTAGCCTGGCTTGTATCAGGGAGTTAGGTTCATTTGGATCAGGTTTTATATATGCAAGTTCATTCGTTTAGTTGTTTGCATCTGTCCAGCCAAGCTGCAAATAAATTTTGTTTGGTTGTTTGTATGAATACTTTTTGCGTGAGATAAAATGTAAAAAAAAATAATATTATTATAAAATAATTTTGTTGCTAATAATGTCATTTGTAATTAATATAGTTCGAAACTTAATCATTTAAAGTTTAATTAAATTTAAAAATACTTAATCATGCTAATATACATTAATCATGACACTAAGTGTCATTAGTAATTAGCGTGCTGCACACAACGAACCTGACCCCCTGGAAACGGTGGCCTCCTGCGTTTCTCTACAGCTTGGACGCGCCGGCCATTTTGCATGCGGCCGGCCTGATTGGAGTAGCCACGCAGGCAACCAATCACTTGTTCAGTGCATCTGCGGAGCCTGGGTAGGCCTCGTACAGGCTGCCAAACGTGCCCACAGTGAATGTGCCTCGCATGTGTGCATGTAGAAAACCACGTCCGGTTTGGCTCACGACGAACGAAACTCGATTTTGTTTCGCGTGGGCTGGCTGGCTCGTACGTTCCTAGCGCACTAGCGCGTGAGGAACGAGCCTGGTGAAGATGATACGTGAACCAATCACGTCATATATCTCTTGATACAATATAGTTACAGTGGTAAAATATCTCTTTTTTCATATCTCAAAACGGGCCACTGCCCAGGCACCAGACTACCCCCTAGCTCTGCTAATGGTGAAAATTGACACTAAAAAATGAGCGGCAGAGTTTCCTCCCCATTTTGCAGTGCATTGAAAACAATTATCTTTCGCACTTGGAGATTGGTCTTCAATTCATAGCCAAAATGCTGCTAGCCAAAAAGATTCAAAAACCCCGGGGTGACGCATCAGCTAGCTAATCATTTACCTAGTAAGCCCCTAAACTGCTCACCATCAGCTTGAAAACTGGCCATAAGGGGAAGCACCTACATTATCTCTATTCTTTGAAAAAGATAGTTTTTTTCTAGGTACACACGATAAAATATCTTCAACAAAAATATATATGCACACGAAAAATACACCATTAGTTGTCACTTCTTACAAATCTGACAAATAAAATCTCTTCATATACATCCTTTACAAATTCTAGCGAACGAGATCTTTCGAATCTCCTAGATCTTAAGCTCACATGTACCATTATTCGTTAACAAAACCTAAAGATTTTGCGCAAAGACCAGGAGAGACCTGCCAACACGCGGTTCTACCGCTATGCTGTTAATGCATTTCGTTCCTAATCACGCTAACAATATGCTGATATTAACGCTAATTATGTTGGCAGTTAATGCATGTCGACCGCGTATGCATGCAGCGAAGTTATCCAGTGCATGGCTTCGTTGATTCCGGCATTGCATGCATGCGTTGCTATGGCAGTGGCCACCGATAGAAACGAAAAGAAAGCAGGATGGTTAAGCATTTTGAATTATGCCCTGGTTAAAAGTAGATGGAGTGGGTATTTTAAATTAATATTTTTCTTTAGACTTAGCGTGGGTATCGGAACTAGTCATTTTAGGTGCCTAGTAGACGTAAAGATGACTCTCCTCGACGGCTTTTTTCGAAGAAAAAAAATCTATATTTTGGTAGACACAAGAAAAGTTGGCATGACATTGCTATTCTATGTTTTGGTATGTATCTGATGCGGTTATAGGAAGCTCGAGCATGCAAGGAAGGATTAAGTGAATGGATGGAGAAGTCCTACTACTAGTAGAGTCGGATTTCGCTTCCATTGTTCTTGAGTAATCGTTTACCTAGTAATAATATATTCAGCCTTTCATGGTACAAATGATAGATGATTTAGGGGAGGATATTCGTTGACTGCCAAAAGTTAAATATGAGAGGGATGTAAATGGGTCGATCCATAAATCCATCTCTAAAACTACAAAATTTATACTTATAGACACGGATTCATATATATGGATCAAACGGACTACATCCTCTAAGTTGCATTGGTTCTGATTTCCTATTTGCGATGTATTTGTTCACCTAGGATTACTTTTTAGTTAAAGTGTAGCCTAGGATTATTACTGAGCTGAACTTTATAATTCCATTTCAAGCTCATTCCAGCATGATCGTTAGAATGGCACGTACCATTGCCGTCCGTTGCCGTCCCCGACCACCGACACAGCGATACTGTGTGCTATAGGCATTGGCGACGTGGCAGGTCTCCCGTGTGGCCTCGAGGAGCAACCACGGATGACATACTCTGCACACTGCATATGTCAGTGATTGTGTGCTTGGTCTGGCGACATTGTGGATGCATGTCGCATCTCTCTCCATCCACCTGATTCATGCCGAGAAGGGGGGCGTGTGTTTGTGGAGCATCGGGCTGCCACCGAGAGGAAGGAGCTAGGCATGAAGTAAGAGGCCCCAGATCGTCGCATTTATACTGGCCAACGAGCCGGGCGCCTCAGAGCCGGCTCGGAACGGCCCGGCTAGTTGATCGGTCGGGTCGGGTCAGCCCAAAGGCCCACTGCGTCGGCTTAAGCACGGCTCGAGAGATTTTACACGGACGGGACATGCCAGGCCGAGCCGATTTGGAGCCCGATAAAAAATTATATATTAATTCTCCGTGAAATTACTGAAAATTAATTATATAATGTTAAAAATTATAAATTTTAAACAAAAATTTGTCAAATTTATATATTTTTAATATAAAAATTCGATAAAATAATAAACGGGTCAGCCAGGTCAGGCCGGGCTAAACGGTCCACATCGAGCCTGACCGGGCCGACTTAGGTGGGTTGGGCCGGGCTAAACGGGTCCGCATCAAACCTGACCAGGCCGACTTAATCCGACCGTGCTCGGGCCAGCTCAACGGGCTTGCAGCTAGGCCCAGACACGGCCCGTGTCATGCCTCGAGCTGGACTAGCCCGCCTAGCCATCATGCCGGCCCGGGCCAAAATCACAGGGGCTCAGGCCAGCCCATTTGGCCTGGCCAGCTGGCCAGGTATAGTCGCATCTTGAGCCCCTGCAGAGAGGAAGGATCCTATGCACCTGCCTAGGCCACCATGCACACACGTGTTGTGTCGTAGGTGACCACCGCTGTTATAAGGGGGATCGAAATCCTCTCCTGTTGAGTTCAAATGGTAGAGGATATACTGTAGCGAGCATTGGGATGTGTGCATCTATTGATCAAAAAGCAACGGATCAGATCCCATGTTACAGTAACAAAATGAACAGTAAAACACCCATAAAACAGTATGAATACTACTATAGCTACGGTATTACTGCAGGCTCCTTTGCATCCTCTCATATTTTTTACTGTTCATTGCTACAGTGTCTGCATTTTACTCCATACGAGAGAGAATTTGGACCCGTTATAGGGGGCCATGGACACTTAGACTCTGCTAGGGTTATGTCATTGAGATGGATCCTCGTTGTCGCTGTCCTTGCAGCCTTAGGATTTTAATGGTTTGCTCCGGCAGCGTTTTTTTTAACAATTGTCTGCGCTGACATCGTTGAGAGCTAGCCTGAGAGGAAAAGAGATCTGAGTGAGTAGGCGCAGCAGTGGCGGTTAAGGAGTTTTTTCTATTATTTGATCCATTTTTAATTAATGTTTAAAAAAACCACGTCGATTTATATTTCTAAGTCTAGACGTTTCAGAGCATCATAGCACGACTGAAGAAATCACACCACATGGATCGGCGTGATAGCGTCTACGTCAGCCGTGGACTCACGTCAGTTGCGCCGATCGGCCTGACACGACTGGAATCATGCTGATCTGTTTCGCATAATTACAGTGGCTATGAACCAGCAGCCAGCCCCACGCGGCTTCTTTCTCCCCCATTCTTTCTCCCTCTCTCGCGCGCTGCTCGGTTTCTCTCTCTGTCGCCGCGCCTTGTCCTCCCCAAATCCGGCTTCAATCGAGCTTCCCTCTTCCTCAAATTTGAAGAATGAGTCGAGCAAAGATAGCTCTTTCATTGCTCCGCATAGATTTGTTTTTCACGAATGTTTTGTTTGGTTTTGGAGTAGTTAAGGTTTAATGAAATATATGTACCTTTTGTTGATAAGTAGTATAAATTTAAGTTGTTTGCGGTTTCATATATCGATAGGATTACCTATTGCATTGTGACATAAACATATTGTACTTTGTGCATCATTAATATTATTGTAGTAAATAAATTTTGCAAAATATTAAGTGTCATTTTTAAACATTTGTTTAGGGTAAGTGGGGTCATTTGCATCCTATGAAGCTGAAGAAAGATTACGATTGTCCCATGTGGGTGGATGGTGAAGTGCCTCTATCGCTTCCCCCTCTGAGGTGTGAATGTAATTTCATTGCTGAGGTGATTTGTCGAGACATCTAGGAACGGCAGCACGTGCATCTTATACGTGCCCTAACAAAGGCTATGTAAGAATATTCTATTAAATAAATAATAAAAAAATACATATGATTAACAATGATTTTACAGGGTCATTGGAATAGTTCCAAATTCTTTTAATGGATTGATAGTCCAGAGATGATTGATGAAAGAATTCTACTATTTCCACATAACCCATACGAGATGGTTCGGTACAAAGCTTTCGAGCGATAGGTTTCTCCACCACCAAATCCTCCTCCTATGATGGATGAGAAGAAGGCAAAAGCATCAAGAAGACGTATCCGTAATCCGCCGTTGTGCAATTGTGGTCTTCAGGCCGAGCTAGAAAGGCCACCTACTGGTTTAACATACACTTCATTTTTCTGTTGTTCTAAAAAATTCATGGTTAGTAATTTGAGATGTGGAGTAATGCTTGTGGCACTTCGTGACATTGTTTAATATTAACAAGTACCATTTCATCATGCAGGATTGTAGGCGAATGTGTGACTCTGAGGAGTGGATATATGGTCCAAAATCTCACTATCTAGAACCTGAAGACTGGCCGGATTTGAGTAACAATTTACACTTGCTATGCCAAAGGTTTTGTGTCAATGCGGTGTGCGTGCATGGGAATGAGTGGTTCCGTGGGAGCTAGCAATGGATGGTTTTGTAGCAACATAGTAGGTGATGATGATGCATAGGTAATATACTAATTTCGTGATCTTTGTTCACATTCTCCATACTCGTTTTCACTTCAATAGTATATAAAATAGAACTTGTACTTTATTATGCAGCATACTCAGAGGTGCAACTGGGAGGAATGGAAGGATTAGGAGGATTTTTACGCGCAGTTGAAATTATATAATCATAAACAAGGGCAGGAGGTTTTGAGATTCAGAAGAAGAGAGATCCGGTCTCAACATTTGGCATGTCCTCCAAGATGGATCATTGGAACAATCGAGAGAGAGTTTGAACTTGATAAAATGGAGGATAAGCATCGTGCCTATGAGATTGCATTGAAGTATTGGAGGGAGAATCGAGAGAAGTATCCTCCTAAGGAGGCATGGCATCATTTGTCCCCGCCAAGGTCTACAAGATTTGGTATGGCTTTAGAGTGTACATCATAGTGTAAAGAAAGCATGGAGCAGCTAGCCGATCCAATGTTCCAAGAGGAGTGTCGACAAAAGGAGTTAGATGCTCAAAGGGCTAGAGAAAAGGCTTATTATGAGGCAAGACTGAAGGACTCACACTCCTAGGAATCATAATTTGCTAGGTTGGAGGAGAACAAAAAGAAGAGAAGGCTAGAGAAAGAAGAAGTGGCAAGAGAGGAGGAAAAGAGGAGACAGGAAGAAGAGGAGAGAAACAAGAAGTTGCAATTTGATGCGGATGTGATAAACAAAATGTTGACCCGGCTTGACAAAGGCAAAAGTATCATGAACCCCCATGATGATGAAGACAACTAATTATCCTTTGTTCCTTTAATTGATGTTAAGAATGATGTATGGACTTATTATTGTTGTTGTTGTTGCCGCAATGGACATGTTCTAGTTATTATTGTGGTTGTATGTCTTCTTGTGGACATGTATTAGTAGTACCATATGAACAATGTTTTTAATTTAATGTTGTTACTTTACCATCTAACGTAGACTATATTAGGCCTGTAATCATGTACTCCCTCTGGTCTCATATTTCTTGATGTTTTGGACAATGACACGGTCTCCAAAATGCAACTTTGACTTTAATTTTTCCCATAAGTTCTTTATTTTAAAGTGACATATGTATACTTTTATGAAAAAAATTTAAAGACAAATCTATTTATATAGTTTTCACATTTTTAAACTTAACTACTTTAAAGTTATTTGTAATTTATGTTTCCAATGTTTGACTTAAGACATCCAAAACGTCAAGAATAATGGTCCAGGAGGGAGTAGGTACTATGATGTGACATGTCATACGCAAGGCTGCTACCATCTATAAAAAGTTATATGAACGCATCAATGTGACTTGTCATACTCATCTCTGCAGCACATCAGGAATCAATGTGAATAGTATCAGATAGGTCAGTGTCACAGAGCAGCAATAATGGTCCTCTGCTTAAAGTTGGAGTATCCCATATGCAAATTCAATTCCCGCATACATGGACTTGGTCCATGCACCCTTTATTTTGTGCCTATAAAACGGAACTAGAGTGAACAATTTTAGAAACACAGATCACAATGGCATCTGACGGAAATAAGAGGCTAGAAATCCCAGGGTGGGAAGAACGTCCACTGTGTGATTGTGCAGAGCGAGCAAGACTTTCCATATACCATGGTCGTAGGTACTTCCATTGTCTGGATTTGGATTCTGATTTTCAGATAATGCTACTACATCATTCAATTACTTTCTTTCTGTATTCATATGATTACAGTTTTTTAGGTTACTAAACTTGAAATATTTGTATTTACTATATACAAGCTATGTGAGTTTGAAGAATGGTTGGACAACAGTCTTGTACCAAACAATCTTGCACAAATCACAGAATTTGAAAGTGATGCTCAATATAGTATGCGTAGGCGAGAGTATGGGAGGATGCAATGCATGCACTTTGCTACCCAACAACAACTGCCTAAACGAGAGATAGGAATCAAGATGCGAGAGGATGAACTACTTAGACGTCGCTGTACCTGTCTAAGACATTTTTCTCCTGCACATTAGAAGGGAACGCAGTTTATCAATGATATGATGTATTCTACAGTCTATGTATGCTATGTATTCTCATGTACCACTAAGTAATAAATAAAATCACCACCCTATCGCAGCATATTCGTTGAAGTATTAATTCCTTTGTCATTTATGAACATTGTATAACACTAGACGTGTACGAAAAGATAACCTACAAACGCACACATGCGTAAACAGTGAAGATTCCTGCATCACTTTATTTGACGTGACTACATGTACTCTGTAAATCAATGCAGTTGCAACTAGAGAGTATGACGGCTATAAAACCCACCTCTTCTCCCCGCATTCTATACTCCACCGAGATTGAAGAAGAACCAACCATGGGGAGTAGAGGTCATGGTAGGCGAGGCGCTGTTAGGCCACCACCTATGGGATATGATGAGAGTTTTGGGCCATCTTGGTACGAACAACATATTCCCGAGTTTCTATCTATATTGTGCTATATAATCTTAAGTGTATGATTGTACCATTGTACTATGTATTTGTTTGTCATATCATTTATTGTTCAAATGTATCACTCTCGTAGTATGATCCTAAATTGTATTTGTATTTCACGTCATTTATTTTTCGAATGTATCACTCTCGTAGTATGGTCCTAAGTATATGACTGTTTCATTGTACTTTATCAATCTGGAATCACGCCAGTCAGTGTGGCGTGATTATGTCACGCTAGGAGGTCTAGCGTGACTAATCGCGCTCAACGGTGGCCAGTTCTAGGAAATTTTGGTTCTCGACCTAATCACACCACGTAGTATGGCGCGACTAATCACGCCAAGGGTTGTTTGGGTACCTCAAAACCCTTGGGATTTCGGCCTAATCCGGGGGGGGGGCAATTCATCCCGTGGATAAATTTCCCTAGCAACCCCGAATGACATTTTGGATGAATAATGGGCCACGAAATCCCTGGGTCAGCCCACCCCGTTCCCCTCCAATCCACGAGGAGAGAAAAAATCTACTCCCGACTCGTTTCTTTTTTCCCTGTCCCTCTCTCGCTTGCAAGTCGCTTCCTGATTCTCCACCGCCGGCCACCGCCTCTCCCAACGACAACTATCCATCACCGCTCCCACCAACTGCACCCCCCCCCCCCCCCGCCTTTTGCCGGAAGACATCGGAACGCCTCCGCCACGTGCCGCTCGGTCCAGGTGCGCTTGTTGCCCTGTTCAATTCAGATCTGAGGTGAGTAGCCACTCGATCTAGAATCTAGCGGTACTTAATAAGCTGTTTGCTGACCTGTGATTAGCTGCTTCTCACTCTTGCGGTTCGGCTTACCTTGGTTTCATTCTTTCTTTGCCATGCCATCCTGCTTTGTTCACCGGCATCAATTTATACCTCGCGTGGCTTATTGAACTTTGTTGCTGCTTCGTTAGATCCAATTTTGATCTGTACCTCTGTACATATTTTCTTTGTTCTCCATCCCCTTTTGATCGATGAGAGTTAGTACTGCTTAGATTATGTATCCTCTGAAAGCTAACTATTCTTTATTGTGAGCGATTGCAGTGAAATTGGAGGTTGCAGCTGCTGCAGGCACCATCAGGAACCTCACAATAAGCATGGAGAGCTAATTTGCATAGATTATGTATCGTCAGAATGCTAATTAATTTGCTTGTATACCTGTGCCGCCGGATAGTATCCATGTAGAGCTAATTTTCTCAATGAACTGAACTCTATACATCTTGTAAGTGGAGAACAAGATCGACAGAGTACTAGTGAAACATTAGCAATGACACTTTTTTTATGGATTGCAACAATAATTTTGGATTATTTGATTTATTCTGGATTTTTTGAATATTTATTAAATGGTTGGGATTTTTATCCTCGAGACTCCCAAACGCATGCAAGGAATTATCTTTTCTCGGGAATTCCCTCCCCTTGGGGGAGGGGGTGGCATGTATAGGGAAGAAGTCACCTTCTGAATTTAAATTCCTATGTTTTTCTACCCTTTGCATCCAAAGGAGCCCCAAAGAGTCATAAAATCCAGGGAGGTCCTGAGACTTTTTGCTCCCGCTAGTCACGCCAGTTGGATTGGCGTGACTAGTCGCGCCATGGCATCCAAAATTCCAGAGAGCTCCCCTGGATTTTTTTGCTCCTGCTAGTCACGCTAGTCGGATTGGCGTGACTAGTCGCGCCATGGCGCTCAGAATTCCAGAGAGCTCCCGTGACACTGCCCATGCATCATCAGTCACGCCAGTCGGTGTGACGTGACTAAATACTATTTCATACAACAGACACAGTTGACCAAGAAAAATAGAACATAGAACAATTGGATCCTGAAGCACATAGTTTAACATTTATACAAGCCACATAGTTCTACATACTTAGTTCATACAAGCCACATAGTCCCCCAAGTTCTTACAAGCTATAGTTTGACATCCATGGTTCATAGAAGACACATAAAGCAACACACATAGTTCCAGCAAGACACATACTTCAACATCTATAATTTATCCATAACCACAAATGAAATGCTTCAAGGACCAGGTTTGTACGGCTTCGTCCTTTTTTTCTGCCACCCCGGATTAGTGGAAAGCACATTCCCACAGTGAGGAGCTGGTGTCGCATGACGGCTTCCCTGTGGTGCATCTTGGAGCTGCGATGATCCAATAATGTCCCACGTTTCATAGTTTTGTGAGCTAAAGCAATATGACACAATAAAAGGATAAGAAATAAAGTACGGAACCTAAGTGTACTGTGGCTGATCATCGGTAAAATGGTTGGTATCGTTGTCATCCAATGGCTCACGTGCACAAGGAGTTGAGGACGCTGGCACAAGACCACGAGAGCTGGAGCCTCCGCCGTGCGATGGTGACGGCGCATGCACATCACATGCACTGATACAGTTCAGCTTAAGTGCAAATCGATGGCAGCTCTTACGCACCCTTTGTATACATTGCATGTAAGTACTTGTTTTGATAAAAATGTACAGATGTGGATTTTAAATACAAGAAACATACCGCGGCAAATGCTCGTAGATCACCTTCAGATTGGCGGGAACCTTGTGGATAGCGTAATGCTTCTCCAGCTTGATTAGCAAGGCGACCAAGCTGCACCGCTTGTATAATGCAATGTCAATGAAACCATATGAGTAACAATTTCGTCATCGTTATTCAAATCCAGTAAATCTGCAATATGGCCTTCACTCAATTATGGCTGGATCTTCAGACGTGAGTTCTCATGCAACCATATGAGGTAGTCTCTGAATGGTCCGGGCCGGTGCTGAGGTCCATCCAAGTAGTGTGTCATTTGCTCATGCCGTTGGTCCCACATGATAAGATATGGTCCGTGCTTCTCTGCCCAATCATATGCACTATTTTGCTTCCTCCTGTCATATCTGTTATGGCGTATGTTAGAATCCATGCACTAGTACAAAGACAACAATGGTAGGTAGTAGAAGATGTTGCTTGTGTAAATTCTGGTTCGTGATTGGATGCGTGACATCAAGTGTCTGCGATCGCTCAAACTTTCCCATGACGCGTTGGGGCAAGTGCCACTCCACAACATAGAAAAATATGAGTGTAACCTCGCACCTCCAATAGTCAGCGTCACGTCTACATAAGTCGGAAAGGGACATTTCAAGAACTTCGTCCCGCTGGTATGGCATCCAGGTGACCTACAGAATAACAATAGCCATTATTAGACATATAAAAAATAGATACTATAAGAAAAACTTAGAACTCAAGAAACGTATTTGATTCTGTGTAAGCACATCAAGCTCATTTGTGTATCCTAGATACCATCTTTGAGCATTGCCGGTGACATTAATGTAGTTCTTCCATGGGAAAGTAGCTGTAGGCCCTATCCCTTCATCTTCGTGACTCCAAACCTATGAAATTTGAAAACACACGTGTCTTGAAATAACAATACATTTACAAAAGTCTAGATGTATTTGCGAGTGAAGGCATAGTGCAAACCTCGTGAGGTCTTCTCTGCGGCCTGCCAACTGGAAAGTGCTTCCACATACATACTTGAAGGAGATATGCACAGCCTCCAAGATTGGCATTCTCTCCACTCCTCAAGCAAGCAACACATAGCTGTCGATATAGCCAAGCAAGTGTAGCAGATCATCAGCTGTAACTACGTATGTCCTCCCATGGCTGGCTTAAAATAGGTAGAAACATCTAGGAGATGGTGTTGCCACTAGCAATGCGGAACAGGTAACTACCAGGAAATGCCATAACCAAGCTCTTGCATGACACTTTATGACAATATTAGGGAGCTCACCATAGGGCAAAGCACCAAAGTGCTGTCGGAACCAATGGGAACTGACTCCGGATGTCTTCGAGTCTCTTGCATCTTGGACCGGCTCCGGGGCCTCAATCCAATAAGAGCCTCGGCTTGTTCACACCATCCCTGCAGTTGCACGCATCCAGACACTATTGCTCCATCAATTGATAGCCCAAGTATCATAGCAACATTCATCAAAGTGACTATGAGCTCCCCACATGGCAAGTGGAACATGTGGGTCTCCGGTCGCCATCGATCCACGAGTGTTGTCAATGCAGGGACGTCCATAGTAGGTAACCCCACATTGATGATACGAGCAAGTGGCAGAAAACCAGCTGGTCATATGAACAGTTCGTACCACTTATCACACGGCACTCGACCGTATGTGCGGGCATGAAGAGGTCGTAGCACCTGCAATTCTAAGAATAACGTTGGTGTACAGGGTCTTCGCTATTGTATTGCGTCGGCATTTACTCTGACGTTTCGGTTTGTTCTTTGGACCTAACTTATGCCGCTCCATTCGATGGCCCTCTTCATGGCATATAGAACAATGTTGGTATACAGGGTCCTCGTTAAAATCACTGCAACCATAAGCATCAAGGCCACCCTTTTTCCATATCATCCATTTTATTTCGTAGCCGTTTCTTCGTTCACCTACCCTTTTTGTTCTTGCATAAGAAAACATCTAGAATGTAGTCGAGACTAGTGTATTCCGGCCATCTAGTCTTATCAAGATAGTTCAAAGATCCATTCCCATGTTTTGAAGCATGCTTGCTTCGAGTAGAATAGACTCAAATATATACTATATCCACTGTCCACACCTTTGACTCGACATGCTGTGATGACATGTGAGCATGGGACATGCAACAATTGAGGTGTCCTACATATGCATGTAAAATTGTCCCCTATCTCCACCCTAAATACACGACCTTCGGATCTTCAACGCCAACGTTTGTGTGACAAACAGATCTAACTTTGTACAAGAATTGTCTTGGATTGAAAAGACGAGCTTCCTGGTTAATGGAGATAAGCCCTTGATTCTGTAAGTGTTTAACTAAGGGGGCTCCCCATTTATCTCCAGCTTCAATGCCTCTTCGTGCCTTCAACCACTGGTTCACAAAATAGAAATTGCACTTCTGGAAAGTGAATTATAATAGCAAAAACTAGCAATTCTCGAATCCCTTTTAGAACATTGTTGAACACTTCTGACACATTTGTAGTCATTGAGCCATATCTAAATCCTCCATCGTCAAAAGCTTGAGCCCATTTATGCTTATCTAGCATTTGTTGATCTAACCATTCCTTTGCACTGTAATTTAAAAGATTACGACACTATTCTAACCATTTGTTAAATTGTTTTTCCTCCATAGACATGCAAACGATCTTGAGATTTGATAACCTCTTTACTTTTTTGTCTTTTTCAGATATTCGCAACAAAGTGCCGCATGCACCACCTATGCACCAGTGGAGGGTATCCATGTTGTTCCTCAGAGGCAGCATGTAGTAGACCTTGATGCCTATCTGCCTATTTGACCTTATCACATGGCATCTTGTGTGTGTAACAAACGATGACCAGCTCGAGTTGTTCTCACTCTCCACGATGGCAAATGCTAAAGGAATGAATTGGTCTTTCGCATCAAAGCCAAAGGCTACCATTAATATCCACTTGTATTTACCAGTCAAAAAAGTGGCATCGACACTAATCACTGGCCTACAATTACTGAAAGCCTCTGCACACTGAGCAAAAGCACCAAAACAAACAGCGGAGCACAGGTTTCATCATTCCCTCACCATCGCTACCTAGCATTTTTTTTGGTATCTATGAAATATTTTTTCTAGGATTGTAATGAGCAATTGCATTAAGAATTCTCGGTACCGTATTATAAGACTCTTTCCAATCTTTTCAAAGTTCGGCCATGGCGAATTGTTTCGCCCTCCATGTCTTGTCATATTTCACACGGTAACCTGTGAAACCCCGTGTATAGCCTCAATAAGAGATGCAACAGTGATGTTGTAGTCAACTCATAACATTGGAGCAATTCGAAGTCCAAGGTACCTCGCCGTGCATTGTAAATGCACTTGCTTAATATGAGATGTACGACATGTGTGAGGTTGTTCCACATTGGTTACTTTGCAACCTCCACCATGCTTCTTTTGTATACGGGTCCAAACACTCCAAGGACATGTTGCATGTTGACACTTGATTGTATACCTCTCTTTCTTGTTCGAGTTAAATACATAGTAAGGTCTATAGTGCCGCACTGCATAGTCCTCAAAGAAATATTTGAGATCTATTCCAATTTATTTCAACATCACCACCTATCTTGTCATGTTGACCTGCTTGCGCTCCATCAAGACCACTGACATCCTCGTCTTCACAAACTACTTCATTGTCATGAAAATCACCCCCTTCAACTTCAATTTCACTTTCGAACGATGAGTCCTCCCACCCTTCAGAATATGTTTCTTCTTTGATTTCTCTTTTCTCCTCCTCAAAAGTATCATCATTAAAATCATTATTAACAACCGTCCAATCATACACTTGTGACATTTATGGTTCTCCTCATTCCGCTCCAAATAAGGTTTCGCTGTAGTCAATACCTTAATTGGCTCCTCCTCCAAAAACACATCTTCTCATGCTAATAGAATATGACCAAACTCTTCCTCCTCAACTATATCAACTATAACCTCAGGACATTTCACTTGTGCATCCTTCAAACATTCCTTACAAAGGTTCCAATCATCCTCAATGATGGAACAAACGAACTATACGATCCATTGGACAAATTACACTCTACTTTTCAAAAATTATCTATCACAACAACAAATAAATAAAAATTCGTAAACATTGAAAAATAACACATGCACACTATCATACATGTTAATATCGCAGTGCAATATGATAATCTATCGATATAAGATACCTCAAACAATCACATTTGTGCAAATCATCAACTAAAAATCCCCACATTTCACTAAACCCTACCTACTCCAAAACCAATCAAAACATCCATGAAAACCAAATCTGCTAAGAGGAAATGAGAGAGCTACCTTCAAGGATCAAATTCTCCAAATTTGAGGAAGAACGAAGCTCAATCCAAGCTGGATTTTGGAGGGGAAGCCGTGGCGATGGAGAGAGAAAGTGCAGGGCGGTGCGCGTGAGAAAGAACTAGAGGAGGAAGAAGCCACGCAGGGCTAGCGCACTTGATAGGGGTTGAGACGCTCGATCTTTCGGTGAGGTGATAACTATCGATTTGGTGGAATCGACCTTCACGATCCGACTACAAGCGAGCAGGTCGTGTGTGTCTTAGCAACCGCAGAACCAACTCCAAATGGTTATTGACCTCGCTGAAGCAGCAAGATCAACTTGATCACGAAGATCAATTTTTGCAAGCAATTAAAGAACAAACAAGAACAAGATAGCAAACTGAAATCTCTCAATGTGGGGTTCTCAAAAGCTGTCTAACAGGTGATCGTTGGACACAACTGAAAATCAGAAAGTTTGTACAAGAGCTAAACTATAACAAAAAAACATAAGTGTTCCTAGTGGCGGCTAGGACCTTTAAATAGGGTGGAGGGACTAGAGGGTGCTGAGGTCGTCCTCAAACCATAGGACGCGCCCTAATGGGCTCAACTTGATACACGGGCCAACGGACTAAGTTGAGGTGACGTAGCACCTTTTATATTAAAACGACGATTGGCACTGACTTTGATGTGATACGAAGGTTAGGCTGGATCCATTCGAAAGTAGACTTCATGAGCTACTTCATGAGCTTTCCACAATGTGCTTAAACAACTAAATTGGATTTTATATGAAGTTGTTGCAAGTTCATACTGTTTTGCAGTCCGAATCTACCGTGTATGAATATTTCTATTGAAGTTCTCATCAGAGGATATGATGTCTACATCACGCTTGATAAGCACTGTAGTCACACCAAACAGATCGGCGTGCCTCCAGTCGCGCCAGGCCCATCGACGCAACTGACGTGAACTCTATCATGCTGGTCCACATGGCGTGATTTCTTCACATGTCACGCCACAACAATTGATGTGACGAAATGATCTATATTCTGGAAATAGAGTTCAGCGCGATTTTTTTAATAATTTATTAAAAAGGTTAAATAAAAAACTCGCGGTTAAGTGCGCAACGGTAAGCGTATGTCACTTTTCACTAGACCTAAGTAATACTTGGTGGGAGAAAAAAAATTTGCACCTTTAGGACACTAAACATGTGGCTCACGTTTGACATTCTAAACATGGTTTACTTTTCAAATTCTTAATGGTTCCTAATTATGCCCTATTAGGCCAGTAGTAAGAAAACATAAATATAGAGATGTGTTGAAAAAGATAAAGTTATATCAGATAGCGAGAATGACAAATAATTTAAAAATAATGAAGGAAGCTAGTAGAATGATACTCCCTCCGTCCTAATAGAAGCTTATTTTTAGAATTCGTTAATTATGACCTTTTAATGATATTTATAAATTTAATTAACTAGATCAATATAAGATTTATATTTTTTAATTTATCATAAAAAATATTTCCACAATATATAATTTATATATTAATAAATAAAATAATATATTGGAACTAATGGTCAAAGTTTTA
>BCLH01000023.1:512410-575636 GCA_001602315.1 Zoysia pacifica
CATTAAAGTTACTTAAGTTACAATTTTTAACTTTGCATATTTGAATTAATTTCTTGAATAATACAAATAATCAAAGAAGTTATAAATCAACAGCGACAATAATTTAGTAATAAATGAAGTATGCCAGGAAACCATCCAGTAATATCTACAGTACCAAAGAAGTGAGATTATTTTCTCAACCAAGCATGAAGTTAGTTACGTACGCTTTCTTTATCACAGAGTTTCTTATGCATGAAGTTAGTTACGTACGCTTTCTTTATCACAGAGTTTCTTATTAGAAATTGGGTGTCAGGGGTTAGTTCAAATTTAAGATAATAAAAAATAGAGTTACTTCCTTCGTCTTGACATTTTTGACTTTTTAAATCGATATTTGATCAATCATTTTATTCAAAAAGTTTATAAAAATAATAAAATAAACGAGTCAAACTTAAAGTACTTCTAATAATAAATCGATTCATAATAAAATAAATAATTTTTTAAAAACTTTTAAATAAGATAAATAATTAATGGGAGAAGTTTGAAAATCACAAACCACGCTTATTTTTTACCGAGAGAGTAGCATAATTTAACGCTGGAAGCGTTTTGACCGTATCAATCTGAATCTGAACAATGATATGTTATCGGTATGTACGGACAAAACAATTCCAAAGATCAATGCATATCCGGCGGCAGACCAGGTGGAGCAGACCGAACGAACGGCGAACCCGTTGAATCGAACACGCCCGCCCGACATTTCTTACCGAGCCAAACGGCCACCCTCTACCGCAGCCATCTGCCCCCTCCATCCTCGAACCGACGGCTGATCCCGTCCAACGCGCTTTCGCCGATCCCTTGTCTCCCACACCACCATAATTGCGACCACCACCACCGCCACCGTCATCACCGTCACCCATTATCCATTTTTCATCAATTCGTCCCTGCGCCCACGCGCGCTCCTCCATTCCTCGATCCGTTCCGTCTCGGAGGTCTCCGTCGTCTTCGTCATCGTCATCAGCCGAGGGATTGGGGAAAGATGATGATGACGCGGGCGTCGATGGGGGCCATGGAAGGCGCCGCGTTGGACGAGGTGGTGCGGCGCCTCGTCGACGGCGGCCGCGGCGGGAGGCAGGTGCAGCTGTCCGAGGCCGAGATCCGGCAGCTCTGCGTTGAGGCCAAGCGGGTCTTCCTCTCGCAGCCCAACCTCCTGCGCATCCACGCGCCCGTCAAGATCTGCGGTGAGCGTTCCCTCCGCTTCCCTGCCTCCGCGCTTCCGGTATCGGCGGGCGCCACCCACGGTCCGGGAGGTTCGTGGATTCCCGTGGTTGGGTTTCGATTAGTTTCATGGTGATTACAGGCAAATGTTGCTTCCAGAATTCATTCATCGTTTCTATGATTTTTATCTAGTTAGTCATGGTCATTTAATTGCTGTTTTTAGAGGAAACGTACACTAATTTTTGGGCATTTTGAATAGTTTAAATGTCCCACTTGCCATTGCCGGTCGTTGTTCTTGTGTAATGGTCAATGAGCAGGTTGTGCACGGTCCTTACTTTTTAGATACGCTTGGTCAGTTGGCCTTATCCTTTTGTATGTGTGTTTGGAAGACAGGAGACCACATTTTGGTGTCGGGTTAGGTGTTTTGCACGATTTGTGCACTTTTTGATGATGCTCGTCTGAGAATGCTCTGTGTGTTTGGAAGAATAAATTAAGTGCTCTTTGGGAGGGATGGCTTGGTGCTGGTTTTTGGTTGGTATTCGAGGTTGGTAGCATGGTTCCTGGCTGGGGCTGGGGCCTCCCATGAGTATGGACTTAAGATCGATGGATTGTTTGCAATGTTATTAGGAGCGATTACTTGATATTTACGGTTGGTCGGTAATATACTTTAGGTGAGGGTTGTGCATGGACACTGCTGGCAATTTATTATTTTTTTTGTGCTCTTGTTGCAGTAGACGGATATAAGTTTATTTTGAGGGGTACCATAGCACTCTTGTCTCGCAAATTAAAATCATCAGATAGTGTGGGTTATTTGTTTATCTTCCGCTTTATAGCTTTGGTTGCAACTAAACCGGGGGGGGGGGGGGGGGGTGTCACCTGTATCATCTATATAGTTACTTTATGGGGGTATGACAACATATCACATTTTATGTATTTGGTGAAAGAGTGGTGATAAAGCAAATTATAACAAAATATATTATGTTTACATATTTTTTGAATTAGACGAATAGTCAAAGCTGACATTAAAAGTGAATGGCGGCAACAATTAGAAAACAGAGGTAGTATTTTTCGTTTGCTGGCAATCTCATTTTCTGTAGTTCGGACTTTGGACCATTAACAACCGATTGCCACTGATGTATCTTGTTGTCTGCATTAGTTTTTCTACGCATATGTCATGCACGATAGTTTAACATACATTACTTCTATCATATGTTGTTTCCCCTTGTATGTTATGGTCATGTAATGCAATGTGTGTTTTTAGCTGGTTCCTTTATTGAAGCAGCAAATTTATATTTCATATAGCTACATACTTGGTGCATCGAGTTTTCTGCTACTACATTTCAACCCATTCATATAATGCAGTGCAAAAATTTATTAACAAAGTGGTTAAAAGGATCATGTTTAATTTATGATCGCTAGGTACTAGTTATTTTAACAGTGAGGGCTTTTTAAAGGAAAAATAAAGCGTTTAGCCATTAGAAGTGCAAGAAGTTATGATCCCATTCACAGGCTTGCAGCACATGCTTCAAATCCTTTGAAAAACCTATCATGTTGAGGTGATCAGGAATTCTTATTCGTTTATTTCTTGGTACAACTATAGATACTTCTTTTCAATCTTCTTTGGTCATGTTTCGATCTCTGGATATGTCACCCATAGTTATTTTTCAGCCCTTCCTGTTTCACAACTTTTCCTAAAGGAAAGTACCAATATAACGTGCAGGTGACATCCATGGTCAGTTTGTTGATCTTCTGAGGCTATTTGATTTGGGTGGTTATCCTCCAACGTCAACTTACCTTTTCCTGGGTGACTATGTGGATCGAGGCAAGCAAAGCCTAGAAACTATATGTCTGCTTCTGGCATACAAATTAAAATACCCTGATAAGATTTTTCTGTTGAGGGGAAACCATGAAGATGCAAAAATTAATAGAGTTTATGGTTTCTATGATGAATGTAAGAGGAGATTCAATGTTCGACTGTGGAAGATATTCTGTGATTGCTTCAACTGTTTGCCCATGGCAGCTCTTATTGATGACAAAGTACTGTGCATGCATGGTGGCCTCTCACCTGAATTGAATAGCTTGGATCAAATAAATGATATTGAGAGGCCTACCGAAATTCCTGATGAAGGTCTTCTGTGTGATTTGCTTTGGTCTGATCCTAGTTCTGACACACAAGGGTGGGGAGAGAGTGATAGAGGTGTTTCATGCACTTTTGGTGCTGATAAGCTTGTAGAGTTTCTGGAGAAGAATGATCTTGACCTTGTATGCAGAGCTCATCAGGTAAGAAGCAGTTGTTCAACTTTATGCATTTTTTTTTATTGATACCTATAATCTGATTATAACATGAACATCCCTGCTCCCTAGGTGGTAGAAGATGGCTATGAGTTCTTTGCGCAGAGAAGATTAGTGACAATCTTTTCAGCTCCAAACTACTGTGGGGAATTTGATAATGTGGGTGCTCTGTTGAGTGTAGATGAAAGCTTAATGTGTTCTTTTCAGATCTTGAAGCCAAATGAAACAGGTGCTCCACACTCAAAGAGACCTATTCCAAACAAGGTAAGCTTCGAATGATATGATCGTGAACAAGATCTTAGACATAGATTTTCACAGGGCTTATCTTTGTTGTAGTGTTTTAGGGGTTGTTTGGTTGGTGCCTAACTTTGCCACGCCTAAGCTTAGTCATGCCACAGATTCATAGGTTGTTGTTTGGTTCACTGCCACAACTGTGGTAAGCCACACTTTTGTAGCACCCTACCCCACATGTCATATTCCCATTTTGTTGCCAAACTTTGCCACACTTGTGGCTAAGATTTTGCTAGCCACACTTTTTGTGGCAAGCCACACTTGACTAATCTTAGGCGTGGCAAGCTTAGGCACCAACCAAACAGGCCCTTAGTATATCTTTTGGAATCATTTTTCTTGTGTTATAAATTTTGAGGGAACTGGCTTTATCCCACTGCCTTTTGCGGATTCAGGCCCATGTTACCCTGTCTCACTACCAATACTTTGTAAGTACTGTAAAAGTCCAACAAATGGTACAAATACAACATTTTTGACTAGTTACAAGATATTTTGGTGATAGATTACTAGTTTAGGAATAGATAATTGCATGTTCATTTTCCTACGTCAATCTTAACTGGGTCTGAAGTGAGTGCAACTTCATTTTCTTTACGATTTAAATTCTTGCTTATGTTTGTTGTGATGATTACCCATTCATGTACTTTTTTTTTACCATTTTGCTCAGCAGAAACCAAAAGGAGAGAACGTTTAATGGTATCCAAGTACCTAGTCACAATTGTTGTCAGCTCGAAGGTGGTGATCTTGTTATGTCTCGGATCCACCAGTGCATGACACTAGCATTCTACAGCCCCACAGGAGTGGCAGGACTCTACTCTACTCGCTTAATATATGTAGATTCAATTGGTGGTTCTTCATTCTTATGTACAGCAGTGCTTCATCTGACTCAGGCATATAAACTTTCTGATAGCTATCATACTACCGCTACAACGACCGGTGGACATGGCTTTAGTTGCGGTCGCGGTAGTTTTATTTTATTAGTTTCTTAGGGTGTTCCTTTTCCTAATCTCCGTGACCTTTGTTTGCTTGTATGTTCACTAGGTTATGAGAAATGAGTATATTTGGAGCTTGGGTGTTCATCGGATAATATATGCTAGTATTATTTATGCATAGCATGTGGAGAAAAACAAGTTCCTTGGAAAGAAAATGATGTATCTATGTTACTGTGTACTTTGTTTTTTAATTGATGTCGTCGTTGACTTTTAAATTCAATTTTAACCATTCATCTTATTCAAATAAATTTGCTAAACTTTATATATTTTATATAGTTGGATTTATCATTAGAGATATTTTAACCATAACTTAAAATTTTACACATTCAAATAAATTTTTTGAATAAGATGAATAGTTAAAATTGATTGTAAAAGTAAACAGCGACGAGAATTAAAGAAAAATGAAAAAATACGCCGATGAGAAAGTGTATTGAAAAGAGAGGTGATTTATGATATAGAGAGAAAAAGTGTATCGAAAAGAGAGAAAGGTGTATTAAAAAATGTATAGAAAAAAGAGAAATATGTATTGAAAAGCGAGAATAACATATATTGAAAAACAAATTTTAAATGCTAGAATGATTTATATTTGTAAACGAAAAAAATATATTATATATTATAATATTTTTATAATAAATCTAAACATACACTCATGTTGTTAAAGATATCTAATTTGTAAAAATAATTGATCAAAGATAGATTTGATCAAAAATAGAAAGTATAGAGTCTATGAGACAGGAGTACACTCTTATGAAACGGCAACGAAGCTATTTCTGCCATTTTCACATTGTTTCTTAGGCAGTTGTTTAAATGCGAATGTGGAGTTATTTGTAAGAAATTTTAAAATTTCAAATTCATGTTCTAAAAACGCACTAACAGCTTGGCACTCTAAAGTTACTCCGCCCTGCTAAAAAATGTTGACAAGCATCATATACTCTCCGTCTCAAAATAAGTATTTTTTTTAATTTTCAAACATCTCCTTCTAACCATTTGTCTTATTCAAAAAATTTGTGAAAAAATTAATTATTTTATTGTGAAATAATTCATTATTAAAAGTAACTTATTTATTTTTGTATTTTTATAAATTTTTTGAATAAAATGAATGATCAAACTCAAAAACATCACTTATTTTAGTACTATCTTGGAGAACCGAAGTCTTAATTTTTTAATGCAGCATTATTCATTGACTAGTGACATTTACTTTTTACTCCTCACAAGAAGAATATAAACGTGTATTCCCTGACCACATACACTTAGTTCCACACGGTCTAAACTCATGGGTACTCGCGTTGTGCAGTCTTTTATGCTAAAAAGACGACACCTATTCATGCTCTGATCGAGTTGAGCTCAACCCAACCTTGAATCACTTATTATTGGCCTAACATTCCGTTTGATTCCTCTGTCGACAGACATCTAAAGCCGAGCCTGGACTTGCTTTGCCGGTGCACTCTGCAAGCGAAAATTCAGCTTCAATCACATGCTCTGGGGATACTATAATCACACCAATCAAAATGAACATAAATAAACCAAAGCGTAGAATTTAGGCATACCAAATCCTTCAGCTAAAAAAGTGACTGTCTTACCAGAGGAATCCCTTGCGCAGCTCTTTGAGCAAGGTAAGAGCAGGGCTTGAAAAAGCTGCCATACTGCTTTGTCCATTCCTCTAGCTTGGCATGGATGTACTTTGCACCGATGGAATCTGCCCAGAACATGATACCTCCCCTAGTTGTAGCAAAGAATGAGTGTGAGCTATTCCGTTATACATGCAAACGGTTAGTGCAGTTACAAGAGGCAAACTGGACATGAGTTCTGCAAAACAGACCTGTAAGGTGGAAATCCCATGCCGAAGATTGATGCAATGTCGAGGTCAGAAGCCTTGACTGCAATGCCCTCATCAAGGACACGGCATGCTTCATTTATCACCGGGAAAAATACCATTTCAACGATATCTTTCTCGCTAAGTTTCATCAGCTGCAGCAAATGAACCAAACAGTTTATCATTTAAACAACCTTGTCAGTTTGCCGGAAGGAATACAAAATTTACTGAAAGCAAACCTCAGGGTTCGGTGTGACTCCTGCCATGCTCCTAGATTTTTCAATATACTTCATAATTTCTGGATCAGGAATGGCCTTCCTCTTGTTCTCATACTTGTAAAATCCTTTTTGAGTGGCTTCACCTGAGGAAGATTGTCATAGGTTAGATAGCAAAAGAGAGTCCAAAGAGACATCGACTCTTTCAGAGAAAGGAGGGAGATCGAATGAACAGTTTCAGAAACCCAGAAAGATGAGAATTACTGAGGACAAATAGATCTGAAAATTAAACAAGAGAGCAGTTTGATATATTTTACCGGCCCTTTTATCGTCCATCATCAAAGGAATGAGCATTGACTTGTACACCCTATCTGGAAAGTTCTCAAGGTATTGCATACCAGTGGCCACAGCAACACCAAACCCAACCAGATCTGCTAGCCTGGATGCAAGTAGCAAAACAAAAACACCAAATATGAATCCCCCATATGGAATTAGCAATGCTGTAGGAATGAAAGGGAAAATAATGACAAATAATTCTATTATCTGACCTGAATGGACCCATGGGCATTCCAAATTTGGTACATGCACGATCAATTTTATAAACATCCGTACCATAATCAACAAACAGAAGCGCTGACTGAGTGTAAGGAAAGAACATTCTGTTGACAGCAAAGCCAGTACAATTTCCAACCACTATTGGTGTCTTCTTAATCTTTTTCCCAACATCCAGCAAATCAACAACTACTTGAGGTGAAGTGTGCTGGGTACGCACTATTTCCAGAAGTGGCATTACATGTGCGGGGCTACAGAATTGAAATATGTTAATGGATGGTCAAACAAATAAATAATGATGCATCAATATATGCTGCATACCTAAAGAAGTGTGCACCAACAATGCGGTCATGGGATTTCGTCTTTTCTCCAATCAGATTAAGATCAATTGTAGATGTGTTAGTTGCAAGGACACAATGAGGGGGACAGTACTTCTCCAAGTCCGCAAATATTTGCTGTTTCAACTTGACATTCTCAATAACAGCCTGCAATTATAGAAAACATAGGAATAAGGATACTTTGACTGGCCAAAATAGTGTCATGGGTGCATGAATAAGGATCAAGTCTTGCCTCGATAACCAGGTCCACATTTCTGAAACTAAAATAATCAAGGACACCTGTGACAAGGGACAGAGCCTTTTCATATCTATCCTCAGTCATTTTTCCTTTCCTCACCCGACTCTGCAAATTGGCTGGAGAAAACAAAATCGTGAGTCCATTTTAAAGTGTTCAAATGATTCTCCAAAGTGTAGACATGTTATGAAACAATTACCTTTGATCCTGTCGATTCCTGCATTTAGAAACTTCTCATTTACTTCTTTAAGCATTACAGGGTAGTTACTTAGTATCAATGCAGTTGCAATTCCCGATCCCATAAGACCACCACCTAGAATTGCAACTTTAGTAATTTTTCTAGGCATCAAACCCAGGTCTGTGACACCAGGAATCTGTTGCATGTCAGAAAGGGTTAGTAAATTAAATGATTCATATTATATAACACATGAAAAAAGGAATATTTATACCTTAGATGTTGCCCGCTGAGAAAAGAACACATGAACTAAGCTTTTACATGTATCAGAGAAAACAAGCTCCTGGAAAGCTGTGGCTTCCTGCATTATCATTAAGCAAAAGTGTATTGAGTCTTTACTACACGCTACTCCCTCCGTTCCCAATTACTTGTCATCCTAGAGTTCACAAGTTTTCCCCTTTTACTTATCATTCTCACTTCCCAATACACCTTTCTCCATTCCCAATACATCTTTATCTCTCTCCTCGTTTTCAGCACATCCCACCTTTTTCACTATCCTTAATCTCCGTGCCCACACCTAAAACGACAAGTAAAAAGGGACAAAGGGAGTACATTATAGGAAAAAAAAAGAAGAAAATATAAAAAATCAAGTACCTTCCAAAGCCCAGATCGAGGTCCTGCAACAATGCCTTCTTCAATGGCATCAATACAAACTTGTGGGTGATGAAGATTAGCTGCCTGCTTCTGAGCTTGTGCTCTTGCGAACTTCAGAATTTCCTTAGCCTCCCCAAGAGGTTCCAACTTGTCAGTCTTGTAAAGGCTTTTAATCCAGGGCCTTTTAAGTTCATATATATCCAAAGCCCATTGACGAGCAAATTTCACCAAATCATTGGAAGAAACTAAGGCATCAACCAGACCCAGTTGGTGTGCCTCACCACCTTTGATTGGCTTAGATAGCTAAGAGAACGATTTATTTAAAAGAAATGTAAGTAGACGAATGCAAGCAAAGACCATCACAAATAAAGAGAAAAATCACAGGGTCAAGAAGCTAAGGAAACGACAGCATGCTCACCAACATCATTTCTAGAGATTTTGTCAGCCCAACAAGGCGAGGGAGTCGTTGTGTTCCTAAAAGGTAAGAAACAGAGAGAGAACATGATTTAAAGGGTAAAAAATCAGTCACACATACGGCATTAAATTATCTTTAAAAATGATATAAACATAAGATTACCTCCAAATCCTGGAATAACTCCAAGTTGAAGTTCTGGAAGACCTAACTGAGCTGTTGAAGTGGAAATGCGTGCATGGCATGCCTAATTGAAGTTGTAAAGTTATCGCTAATGTTATCACTGATGAAAAATAAACGTAACTGAAAGAGACAAGGATAAAGAAAGCACCATTGCAACTTCTAGTCCCCCACCAAGAGCGAGACCATCAATTGCAGCCACCGACGGCTTTGTTGCAGCTGTTCCACAATAACAGACAGCAAAAGTGTCAGGACAATTATCTAATTTAAACTAATAGTGAACTGAGATAGGTGAACGAATCAAATACCTTCTACAGTATCAGTGAGAATATCTATTGCTATGTAACCAACCTTTGGTTGCATCACTGCCAAAAAAAAAAGTAAAACAGATAAGGTAGTGATGAGAATTACAGAGTGCTCATACAGCAATTGAGATGAAAAGTATATCATACTTTGGCCTCCTTGAACATCACTGAAGGAACTAATATCAAACCCTCCAGAAAATTTCCCTCCTTTCCCTGTAATATAAGTAGTTCTTGGTCACTGAAATAGGTGAAGACGGGATGGAAGGTGCCGTACTGCAGTGTCGGTCCTTTGCCTCAGACCGTGGCAAGTATATTGTATATAAGAATGAAATGCTATATACCTGTAACAACAATGGCTTTGACATCGTTTCTCTGAAGAGCTTCTTCATAGCTTTCCTTTAAGCTAAACAAGACTGAATACAAAAAGATGCAAAGATCAACAACAAGAGACAGAAGATATCAACTATGTACAAAAGCACAAAACCATATGACATTAAAACATCAATTTTGTCAATTTAAGCTTTATTCCGAATAGTTATGCACATTCATTTGTGGACTATCATGCATATCTGAATGTCTAGAAACAATTATTTGAATATGTGAAAACCTCTTCAGCATGGAAGACAAATTTTTATTATTTCAAAACATTAAAGATGCCATGTAATTTGAGTAATACTATGCTTTCTAAAGATTTTCGTATCTATTTCACGGCCTAGTTTGGTAGAACTCACATATAGAGGGGAATTTAATCGGCCAACACTTTTTAAATCTTCGGCTTAAATCCTACAAATTCCACAGAGCAGGCTACTCAATGGAACAGGAAGTGGATGTATTTACATTATATGATATCTAATCTAAATTATGTAATCCATCAGCTCAATCTTTTGACTTTCACAATCAAACTGACGAAGGCAGCTGCACGAACCAAGTAGTCCATTAATGCTTACATTATTTTGATGACGAAAACTTTGTCTCAGGAATTCAACAACGTGCAACATGAATTTGGTAATTGTTAAATTAACTAATTATCCCTCTGATACTACAAATGACGAGCGCAACCCTAATTCTATAAGCCCGCATCTCCAGCAACTAAAGTGCGCCGATCTTGAGCCCGACTGAGCACTGAAAACAAATTAATCCCAGCGACAGCAAGAATCGACATAAAGGAGGCACTTTTGCGTATCATCGAACCCAATTCGGCCACCCGCCCCAATCTCGCATCGAACGGTCATCAAGAAAAAACGAAACACAAAAGGACCAAGAAAACAGATTTGGGGGGAGACGAAGAGGATGCGGCACCATACCGTCGATCGAGAGCGAGTTAACCGGCGGATTGACGATAGTGATGACGGCGACGCCGTCCGCGCCCACCTCCAGCTCCGTCCTCCCCTTGGACGCCATCGCGGCGATCTCCCCGATCCGGCGGACGGCGGTTGCAAGGTTTCTTGCTGTTGGTGCTTTCTTGGCTTCTTGCAGTTACGGCTTTGCTTGGAGTTGGGAGCTGGCAAGCTACTCCTCCTGTTCGTATTTATCACCCATCAATTATCGAATTATGACCCGAACGCATATGGTTGCGGGGCTGACGCCATGTCGTCGTCGGAAGCGGACCTCATCTGCTATCTTCCCGAGAGAGATGGGACTCTACTACCGTGGCAGTTTGAGAAAACGACGATTGAATCAGGACAAGATTAAAATTTTCTCAAATTTTTGCATTTTTCTTATAAAATTTAATTGATTTTACTAAATTGCGATATAATTTTTATAAAGCTCTGTTTGGAACATGAAATTTTTCATAATTTCTATTTGTTTCAATGAAATTTGACCTAAGTTCTATGAAATTCTTATGACGCTGTTTGATGCGTTTTAAACCGGGTTTAAATTTCTAGGTTGTCTTAGTGTCTCCAATGTTGCTTCTAAGCGGGTGTTACAGATGAGAGAATGTAGAGTTTGCACCAAATGCAATGAATAAAATATTATTCTCAGTTGCACTGTAGTGTAGCGAGAGGAAAAAGATTAGTTGCTATATTTGTTAGAAAAGCCTATTGTACAAAACTTTATAGACGCTATATATTGAAGAAATTGTTTAACATCAGTAATTTACCAGGATTATACATTAGAGCTGCCCTAACAGGGCCTACAAGAGTGTATTCCTAACCTGAGTGGCCGTTCTTGTAAGCAAAATCTTACTGTGTTATTCTAGAATTTTTTGCAAATATTGGTTTATTTACACTTTAAAAAGCACAATTTTTTTTACACATACGATAAAATATACATAACAGATCAGTTAACAAAACACAACTACTTAAAATAAATACATGAGATGAAAAATTATTAAAAAACAAAACAAATTTATTTTAATATCGGACCCGCAGTGCCTCTGCGTCGCGCTCAACGCCCCGTCGCGCTCGGGATCAGCGTCAACCGCACGCGCGCGCTCGGCCTGCCCGACGAGTGCAAGGTCAAGACGCCGCCCCTCAGCGACTGCAAGAAGGGTGGTGCTGGCGGTGCTGGTGCACTGTCTGGCGCGCCGGATGGGGGAGACAGCGCCCGCCTCGGGCGGCTCGACAGGTTCGTAGTCCTGACTCCACCGAGTGACCTCTTTTCACAGGTGCATGTCTGAGTTCCGGTATCTAACGGGGTGATCTACTCTCCCTCGTGTTTGTCTGCAGGGTCGAAGACGACGCCATCGACGACCGTCGACAACGGCGCGTCGCCACGGGGTTCGGCCGGCCTGGTCGCCGGCGCCGCCGTCGTCGCTGCCGTTCTCGCCGTGGTAGCCATATGATCATCTGATCCGATCGACGCCGTACTAGCTTAGCCCTTGGCGTCTGTACGCGTTCGAGTTTTCTAGCAGGGTTTTGGCGGCCGAGAGCGCATGGGCACAGACAGAGCACCATGATTCCATTTGCGATCTATTTGTTGTCCTGTGATCAGAGATTTGTCTTCTCCACTTGATTCGTTGAGAATAAATAAACATGTTCCTCAGGATTGTTTCCTACAGTGATCTATCTTAAATTTCAATGCGCGTATATCATGAGATGATCCCATTTGATTTCGCATGCAGGATATCTTCTCTACTCTTAAAAAGTACTCTCTTGTCGCGTTGACTTTTATTTTTAACTTTGATTATTCGTTTTATTTAAAAAATAAATTTAAATATATAAAATTACAAAGTGTGATTAAAATACTTTTAATAATAAACTGAATTATAATAAAATATTTGATATTCATCAAAATTTTTTTGAATAAAACAAATAGTCAAATTGAAATTAAAAGTCAACGACGACAACAATTAAAGAACGAAGAGAGTATAATTTTTCTTTTCTATCTACACACACGATTAAATATGTTCAATAGAGATAGATTAGACTACGTGCACACGGAAAATGCACTTAAAGTTATTCTTTCTTGCAAATCTGATGGATAAAATTTCTTCACATATACCCTTTACAAATCTAACGGATAAGCTCTTTCAAATCTCGAATCATGGCCCACACAAACTATTATTAGTTAACAAAACATAACTAATCGAAACAAATATATGAGATAAAAAAATTATTGAAAAACAAAACAAAGTTATTTTAATATTAATATATTATCCTGGGACCACGCCCAACGACCTGTGTCATCAACCACCTCCTCCGTTAATGGAGTCAAGATCAGAACAAACAAAGTCCCAGATTGCTTCACATGTTAAATACGTGTATTTCTCCTCTTTAAAAATCACAATTTTTTTACATACATTTGATAAAATATTTTCAACAGAGATGAGCTATACTATATATACACAAAAAAATGCATTCAAAGTTGCCTTTTTTTTTTACAAATCTAATAGATAAAATCTCTTCGTAGACATATTTTATAAATCTAACGGATGAGCTTTTCCGAATCTCTCATATCTTGAGCGCACAGAGACCATTATTAATTAACAAAATACAACTACTCGAAACAAATATACGAGATTCAAAGAAAATTATTAGAAAATAAAAATAAATTTATTTTGGGTTAATATTAATATTAATGGTGAAGAATGAGAAACTTCAAATTTTAATTTTAATATTTTTAAGTTAATATTTTTTTAAATTAATATTTTTTTCTTAAACCGTAGTGTAAACTTTAACTTTTTACTATGGTGATAAATAATAAAAAACTTATAATTTTAATTTTAATATATTATTTTCTTAATTTAGTATTTTTTCTTGACCGTAGTGTTAGCGGGCAGCGGTGCTAGTGGAAAGAAAGAGAAGCGTGAGCCGTAATATTTTTGCAAATATTGGTTTGGAAAGTAAGGAACAATGGAGGCGGATGCTTGTACGGGGTGGACTGAGAGAGCGTCGAGATCGTATGGAGGTGACGCTCTCAAATATTCCTTAGAAGAAAACGAATCCCGCCCAGCGTCATCAATGGGAAGAAAAGAGGCACAAATACTTCATGGCTACAAAATCCATCATCTATGCACCGTAATCTTTACTACTCCCTTCGGTTTTAAAATATTGACACCGTTGACTTTCAACATCAAATTTGATCATTTATCTTAATCAAAAATTTTGTTCAAATATGTAAACTTTTATTATTATTTGATTTATCATTAATAGAATTTAGATTACAACTAATAATTTTATACATTGAAACAAATTTTTTGAATAAAATGAATAGTCAAAGTTGATGTTAAAAATCAATGTGTCAATAATTTAAAACCAAAGAGATTCTAATGCAACTATCCAAAATTTGTACTGTTTCTGTAGTGCTTGCTCCTATGCACACAAATAGGGAACGGATGTACAATACTTTGAGAAGTCTGTAATGCAACTATCCATGACAAATATGTTTCTCAAATTCATTTAAAGTGTACTGTATATATCTAGTTTTTATATATTTTTTAAAAAATGGTAATGTGAAACATTTTTTGTGCAGGTTTTTAATATATTTCTCTTCATTAATTACATATCATATTACCCATCAACAAAAAAATTTCTAGCTAAAGTAGAGGTTGTTCATGCGGATGTATCGGTTTGTATTGCCTTGGCTGATTCATGTTCCTTGCCATATGATACCGTTAATTGCTTGACCAGGTTAGACTTGACGGGATATGATTTTCTTAGTGTGACTAGAGATGGTTTTGTGTCTGTCAATGTAAAGCCGATGGAAAATCGGCTTAACTATATAATGTAATTAAACAGAGTTCAAATTTAGATTGGTTGCAAAAGAGAGTGTAACACTATCGGTCTAGCAAGAACGATATGTTTGAGGCCATAGAAAAAATAAAAGATATGGATAAATTAAAACAAGGGTTCACGTTGATCGATCCTTTGGAGGAGTTCAATCTTGGTGATGATAGTAATCCAAAGCCGACCTTTATAAATGCTAATCTAGATGCCAATTATAAGGTGAAATTAATCGGGTTACTAAAAAAATATGTAGACTGTTTTGCATAGTCTTACAGTGAAATGCCCAGATTGAGCCGCGAGCTCATTGAGCATCGGCTTCCGATCAAATATAGTTTTAGGTCCTTTAAGCAACCGATGAGGAGATTTAATCCGGACATACATGATCGGATTAAAGAAGAAATTAATCGATTGCTTGAAGCAGAATTTATAGGACCTTGCAGGTATATATGACAAGTGGATATTTGACATCGTGCCCGTTGAAAAGAAGAATATGGGTAAGATATGGGTTTGCATTTACTTTAGAAATTTGAATAGAACCACTCCTAATTAAAGATGAATATCTTATGCTCATAGCTGATATGTTGATTAATGATACTTTCGGCCATAAAGTGATTAGTTTTCTCGATGATAATGGGTTACAATCAAATCTTCATAGCTAAAGATGATATGTCTAAAACAGCTTTTAGATGTTCTAGTTTTGTAGAATTGTTTGAGCAGGTTGTTATGACTTTTGGATTAAAAAATACGGGCGCCACATATCAAAGAGCTATGAACTTTATCTTTCATGATTTGCCAGATGTTATCATGGAAGTTTATATAAATGATATGGTAATAAAATTGACTGCTTTAAACCCTCACTTGGCTGATTTGCAACTTGCTTTAAATCGACTGCACCACTTTATTTTAAAAATAAATCCACTCAAATGTGCTTTTGGTGTATTGGTTGGAAAGTTTTTAGGCTTCATAATCCAAAAAAAGGCATAAAGATAGATCTTAAGAAAGTAGAAGCAATTAGAAGCGTGCAAACACCCACATGCAAGAAAGAATTGCGAAGCTTCTTAGGCAAAATAAATTACTTAAGAAGATTCATTGTCAACTTGTCGAGAAAGGTCAACGCGTTTACTCCTATCCTTCGGCTAAAGAATGAAGCCGAATTCACTTGTGGGGCAAAACAGCAAGAAGCTTTTGATAAGATTAAAGAATACTTATCTTCGCCACTAGTTCTTAGGGCACCCTAGAGTGGAGTCCCTTTTCGTCTTTACATAGCGGCGAAAGATAATGTGATTGGTACTATTTTGACACAAAAAGCCGAAAGGAAAGAGTATGTGATCGCATATGTGAGTCGGAGGTCGATAGATACTGAAATAAAGTACACTCTCAATAAAAAAAACTATGTTTTTCCTTGTATCATGCTTACACCAATTTGAAATATTATTTGCTATCTAGTGCTTGTGTAGCTGCATGTCAAACTGATGTTATTAGACATATGCTAGATGGACCAATATCTTGTGGGAGACTTGGTCAATGGGCATATGCTTTGATTGAGTATGATTTGCCCTATGAATCATTGAAATTCATAAAAGGTCAAATTGTTGTTAATTTTATTATTGAACATCGAATTGACTTAGAGCAAGATTTAAATATTGGTTATATGACATTTACCCCTTGAAAGTTGTATTTTGATGGATCGGTTTGCAAGAAAGGTCAAGGTATCGGTGTAGTGCTGATTTCTCATGATATGCATTTCAAATTTTCAAACTGATTAGAGTATAATTAATTGCACCAACAATTAGACCAAATACGAGGCATTATTGTTCGGCTTGGGATGTTAGAGTCCATGGGGGTAAAGCATATAGAGGCTTTCGACGGTTCATTATTAGTGGTGCAACAAGTCGTTGAAAATTTTCAATGTTTAGATGGATCATTGAATGCTATTTTAGATAAGTGTCTAGATCTCATTACAGGCATGGACGGGTTTCAAATACACCATGTTGCTAGACTAGACAATAGTAGAGCCAATGATTTAACGCAACAAGCATCGGGTTATAACGTTGGCAAATGTAAATTTTTGATCATTAAGAAATCGATGTTTGAGGTTCTAGAATTGGAAGATTCGGTTATTAGCAAGTCAAAACATGACAATGCCGAATCATTAGATTGGAGGTCTCCCATAATCTCCTACATTCGCGGTCCAACCAAAGTGTGGATTGAAAAGTTCAGCATGTAGCTTTCAAATATACTTTAACTGATGACAACTTATATTGCCGAATGGGGGACAATTTGCTTTTAAAGTGTTTAGGTAATGAAGAAGCCAAAGTGGCCATGAGAGAAGTTCACGAGGGTATTTGTGATACGCATCAATCGGCTCCAAAAATAAAGTGGCTATTGAGAAGAGCATGATTCTATTGACCAGCCATAATTGCCGATTGTTTTCGGTACTACAAAAGATGCAAAGAATATCAAAGGTTTGGTAATATTCAATTGGTGCCCGCTGCCATGATAACACCATTATAAAGCCTTGGCCATTCCGAGGATGGGGTTTGGATTTTATAGGGCAAATACATCATCGATCTTCAAAGGGAAATCACTTCGTGCTAGTCGCAACGGATTACTTCACCAAGTGGACCGAAGCGGTTCCTCTCAAGAGCATGACACACAAAGTGGTAATTGAGTTCCTTACCGAGCATATTATTTATAGATTCGACATCGCACAAACTTTAACTACAGACCAAGGTACTTCATTTACATCTGGTCATGTTCGAGAATTTGCTGAATCTTATGGAATTAAACTACTCAATTCATCTCCATATTATGCTCAGGCCAATGGTCAGGCCGACTCTTGTAATAAAACATTGATTAAACTCATTAAGAAAAAGATAGAGGATAACCCGAAAAGATGACATGTGGTCTTATCGGAGGAATTATGGGCTCATCGTATATCTAGACATGAAGCTACTAAAGTAACCTCTTATGAGCTTATATAGGGACAAGAGGTCGTTTTACCCGTTGAGGTAATCTAAAAGCCTTGAGATTAGCCAAGCAAAATGATTTATCCATTAACGAGTATCATACCTTGATGTTAGATAAGCGCTTGAATGTTTTAAAGGAAATTGAGAAGGATAAAGCAAGAGTTGCTAGAGCTTACAATAAGAAGATAAAAGTCAAAACTTTTTAGGTGGGCGAATTGATTTAGAAAACTATTATGCCCGTTGGTTCAAAGAACAACAAATTTGAGAAGTGGTCTCCTAGATGGGAAGGACACTATGAGATAGTAAAGGTCATAGTGGAAATGCATACATGGTAGAAAATGTGCGAGGGGAAGCACTACCCTGGGCCTTTAACGACCGGTACTTGAAAAAGTATCATCCAAGTGTGTAGAAAGAGACTTGAATGAAAATGGCTAGTATAAAGAGTATCATTGCCAAGAATAATAAAATAGGCTGATGAGTCAAGAGAACCATCACCCTTAGAGTTTTTTGAGTGTTTAAATTTTTTTGTGGTACGCTTGCTTTAACAAAAAAATAGGAGGTGTATGTTGACACTCAAAATTTGCAAGTACCGAAGTGTTCGGTATAGGGCCGGAGTCTCTGGCAGACCCCTTTCTAAAATCGCCTGAAAATTCACTGGAATGTCTGGCTAGACGTTGGAGTGTCGGAGATACCCCTCTCTAGAACCGGCCCAGAACCATCGGAGTGTCCGGCCAGCTACCAGAGTGTCCGGTGGAACCCTTCTGAAATTAACCCGGAGTGTCCGACAATGGGCCGGAGTGTCCGGTGGACCCCCTTCTAAAACTGGTCCAGAGTGTCTGGTAATGGGCCGAACGGTTCGAGAGCACCCCATTTGGAATCGATCTAAAACCCGCCGGAGCATCCTGCAGATGACCGAAGTGTCTGGGGATCCTGTTTTTGGTAGTTTTAACAGGAAATCAGAGTTAATTTGTTTTTTAATCAAGGAGATCCGTGGTTCCACGGGGTAAGACCACCCACCTCTATATAAAGAGGCCCGAGGCCGATTGAGGAGGTATTCCAAAATCATCTTTATCATTTGCACCTTACATTTTACCTCTCCAAACCCTAATTCCCTATCTTAACCCTAACTCTGTCCTCCTCCTATCTCGGCGATGTGTGAAGGCGATCCAGCTGGCTTGACCGAGTCTGGATCAACCCTAAGAAGGTCTTGCTCCGACGGGGTCCTTCCCGAGCTCGACTTTCTAAGTGCTGCAGTTGATCGGTGTCAAGGCGACATCGATGTTTTCCTACACGGACGTGCGCGTGCTGCGTTGGTCTGGGATCCATTTTGGCATCAACATCAATACTAAAAAAATAGAGTAGAGTAGATAGTTGTCAATTTTTAATTCGTGTTTGCTTGTTAATTTCAGTTCCAGGACCTCTATGGAGTGGCACAAATTGCTAGCACCTTTATATGCAGCATGGTTTGAACAAAAAAAAGACATATGTTCAACTAGATTTCAAATGTAGCGGAAATAGAATTCCTGGACAGTTATAACAAAAAAAAGATATTTTCCCATCCTGTCTCAGGGGCGCTCCAAGAATAGTACTAGCTTTAGATCCGTTTGGAACGCCAGAATTTTTTCTGTTTCTAACATTGAAATTTAACTAATTTCTGTTAAATCCTGCATTTCAAAGGAGGTGGTTGGATTGCTTCAGTTTTTAGTGGTCGTTTTATTTTAGGGGCTGTTTGGCTCTCTAAAATTAGGTTGAATTGAATTAGATTCCAAACCTCGATCTGTTTGGCAGCCAACGGAATTGAAATCTTGATTTCGGCCCAATTCCATCACTAATTCGATGACCTGCTTCCAAATTCTGATCCAAACCAACAGAAATGCCTGGAATTCTTAGCCCTCAGCCATCCCCGAAGCGTTGCTCGAGAGTGATCCCTCCCTATTGCTGCTGCCACTGTTCAGCCTCTCCCGTTGCCTGGCACGCCTCCTCTCCCTGCCATCTTGCACGGCTACCCAAAGCGAACGCCACTCGGGAGGATCCCCACCCGCCCCTCCCTGCTGGCTGCAAGTTGACGCACTTTACGGATGATGATGATGGAGACCTGTTCCAGCCATCACCGCAGCCATCCGCCTGGTTTGTGACCTCATGTCCGTCTGACCTCCAGCTGCTCAAGTTACACTCCATTTGCTGGCCGTCCTCCGTGGGCAGAGACGTGCAGCAGTTTGCAATGGTGGCCGTCGTCCGCGGGGCAGATGCGCCTCCTGCTGCTACTCTCTCTCAGCCTGCTCTTTATTTACTTCTTTGATTCGATTGTTCTCAAAGCTGTAAGATTCTGTTGTTCTGTGGTTCAAAAAATGATATAATTTGTAGTTCTAATGTATATTGTTAATTTTGATTCCGACATATTTCAGCACGATTTGATTATTCATTGATTTGTGTTTCTTTTTGGTAATGCATTGGTTCATGTTTCATTTTGCAATGCTAATCGTTCTTCACCCACCGTTCAATTTGATTTTCATTCAATACAATATCAGATTTTGGAATCTGTCACGTTTTGTGATGGTAGTGCCTTTTTAATAGTTAATCAAAGTATGTTAATTCTGTACATATTGCCCAAACAACAATTTGATTCTGATTCTTGGATTAATTCCGAGGGCATCCAAACAGAAAAAATGGAATTGAATCCATTTCCAACCAATTCAATTTCATAAATTTTAATTCATGGAAATTGATTCAATTCTAGAGAGCCCAACAGGCCCTTAGAGAAAAGCTAAAATAAAAAAAAATGATGCTCTTACTCCCCCACCACAGCCTGTTCAGCCAACCATCTTCTTCTCTTTTCTTTTTTTCTCCATGATTGAACGAGATTCCATTTCATCAGGAAGTAGAACATTTAGCATCAAGGTGGAGAGGCAGGATGAGGTTTCAATGCCAGTCCCTCATCCTGTTAGCACTTGATACTTGCTTAGCTAGCACATGCACTTCCCTATTACAATCTCTACTAGCAAGATTAAGTTTAAAAGATTGAAAAGACAAATCCATCCTATGTGGCACTTCACAATTTCATTCAAGAGAGTGCTTTAGCTGATGACCTCTTTGACATGTGTGATCAAAATGAGGACTTTGTGCCGGGTGATGATGAGCCACCGTTATCATCACAAACAACCACATCTGGGATGGAGGAGAGTGACATGAACATATTTTGAGATAGCATTTTGAATGCTTTGATGGGCATGGATGATTAGGATTGTTAGGATGGTTGTTTGGTGAATCTTATATTTTGGTCAAATGACATTGCATAAACTTGCTTATTCATATTTTGGTACAACTCCTCTCTCTAATATGAGACCACTATGGAACTCATGTTTATGTCCTGTAGGCACGTAAAATATTGATTATCTAATGTTATTTGAGTTTTTAGTTTTATGTGCATTGTATTATTTTATTTAATTATTTAATTTTTTATGTGTTAAAATATTCTTATTGCACTTTACAATGAGTTGAATATATTGTTCTGTCCTCACACGGTATACAGATCATTTTAAACATTACATACTCCTTTCAGCTTAAAAGCTATTTGTCAGCAAAAGCCACCAGCCAAAAGCTTTTACACTAACAGCTTTTATAAAAGCAGCCTCTCAAAAGCCACCAGCCAAAAGCTGTTTTTTAGAAAGCTCTAGCTCAAACAAACAGGCCCTTAGGATCGGAGCTATACTTGATCTCTACTTCCTTCTCTTGCACTATGCTTTGCTATGTTAGACAATAGTATGTGTAGGACAGAAGAATTCTAATTCGAATTTGAAATTTTGAACTGTGGTCAAAATTCAAAATTTGGACAGAATTTGATAAAAATCAAATTTTGAAATTTGAATTTGAAATTCTAAAAATTTTGAAACATGAATTTGAAATTTTTAGAATTATGAAATTTGAATTGAAATTATCAAATTCTCAAATTTTTCGATTCAAATTTTGATTAAACTTTGAAATTTCGATCAAATTCTGTCCATATCTCGGTTTTGACTATAAAATTAACAAAACTGTGGTATAGGACAATTTTGTTGTTTCACACAAAAAAATAACACCATTAGAGTTATCTAGTGGACTTATAGTTTAATTGAGGTTATCTTTCAAAAGTTATGATTGAATCACAAAATCTGAAAATCAATGTCTGAATTATAATTAGATTTTAAATTTGTGACTGAAACGCAATAACCTCATATATAATTAGGCGGGACTGGAAACTTTTTACGATTTTTTTCAACTATGCTTTTGAAAAAAAGTCGAAAGATACTCACAATAAAAGTCAAAGTGTCACGAGAGTGGCTTTATCCGAATTGAACCGATGCAAGAATACCTGTTGGAATTACTCTGTCTGTATCAAAAATAACTTTATGTTTAAGTTTTATGTGAGCTAACTTTAATCAATAATTTTTCAAATTCAATTAAATTTAGCAATATAAGATTTATAATTTGATTTTTTTTCTGAAAATATTTTCAAAATATAAATTTGCAATATTAATGATTAAATTTATAGCAATTACTGGTTATAGATCTATTTAACTATATCTAAGATATAAATTATTATTATTTTCAGTAATCGTTAAGGATATATTTAGCCATGTCCGATCCGGATGTAACGTTATTCTTAATACAAAGATAAGAGGATCCCTCGCTGCCGGGGCTTGGTAGGCAACGGCGATTTCTCCCTGCACCTTGACGGACCACATCGCGGTGGGGACACACCCGCCGGCCACCGCGCACCACGGAAGCGGAGAGGAGAGAATCTGGACACGCACATCTCGGTGCGCTCCGGCCCACTCGTGCGGTGCAGACCCAGACAGATCTCTCCTCCCCGTCCGCGTGTCGCCCCCCTCCCCTTGGAATCCACCACACGCCACCGCAACCCCGCGATCGCGAGCTCGCGGCCCGGCCGCCGGCACGGCACAGACCAATGGAGCTCTCCGCCTCCGCCGCGGCGGCCGCCTCCTCCCCGCCCTCCAAGCCTCCCCTCCTGCTTCTCCGCCCGCTCGCCGCCGCCTCCGTCCCCGCCACGTCCTCGTCGACCGCTGTCCGCCGCCGCGCGTCCGGGTCNNNNCGCGCGCGCGCCCGACCCCGCACCGGCCGCCGCTCCGAGCCGCCCTCCGATGGCGGCGAGTTCTTCTCTGGTGATGACGGGCCGGGTCTCGGCAGCGGGGGATCCTCTGGCGGCGGCGGCAGCGGCGGGGGGTGGAGCTGGAGCCGCGGGTTCGGGTCCGGGTCGGGGCAGCCTGACTGGGAGCCCGACGTCCCGGCCCCGCGCCGGTCCGCGGCGGAGGCTGCTCTCGGCGTCGTCTACGAGCTCATGTGCCTCATCGCGCTCTCCAACTGCACCCAGTTCGCTGTCCGCAGGCTCGCCGGCCTCCTCGCCGCTCGCGTCGCCGCTCTGCGCTTCGTCCCGACCGTCTGCTGAGGCCGCTGCACGTAGGGAGTTCTGCTATGTGGTACCGCTTCCTCAGCCGGCTTGCCTGAAATCCGCGTCTGTACATACCCTATGTCTCTGTTCCTCGGTGCTTGCTTCGAGCGGTGATGCCTTGGAACCGCAACAAAATTCTTCGAATTGAAATGGAACAACAAATAAACTAGAACTTCTCTTTTACTTTCTGTTATTAATGTTGTACTCAAGATTGATTGCTTGATGCCAATTATGTTAGGATGCAGGCGTGGTGCAATCTGCTGCTTGTACATATCAGTCTGCTATTATGTAATATATGTTCTCTGGCTACTGCTGCCGTTCAAGATGTGTCCATATTAGAAATCAAAAAGATAGCTTGGTAACTTATCTGAGATAGCTAACAATTTTGCCTTATTGCTTTGGAAAGTTTGTTTTCTCTGGTCCACAATTACAGAGCAAATTACAGTGTAGTTGATAAACTAGACTGTTAATATACCTGCAAGTGCAACTTTAAGCAGAATATATAGAATGCTCTGCAGAGGCTTACATGAATACTATCAACATGTGTTCCATTTGTCAGATAGGGCGTAGTGCAATGAATCCATAGAGGTATTTTGTCATCTCTTTTGTGCACTGCAATCCATGGAGGGCATTTATAGAGTGATAATCATCAAATGATTTTGCTGCATCAGAATCAAAGAAAAAGTTCTAGTACTTTGTTGGTTAGCACATTGATAGATTATGTAAATTTTCTTGTTTGTAAGGAAGATGAATACACAAGGGATTGTACGTGCTGGCTATTGTTAACCATATTATTCCTGGACTTATCAATGATCACATATTAGACACTTATGTTCAAAGTTCATGGCTGCACGGCTGGGTTACAATTTCACTTGGTCCAGTGGTTCAATCTCTCAAGCTTCCAATACTCATACACATCTCCCCAGAATATCACCATTTGTAGTATAGATGGCTAACTCCATGTTTTTTTGGTATCCTTGTGATATTTGCTCACACATTCAGATGCTTTATCACAAGATTTTTTTTGCAAGTATTGATCAATTTGCTACAAATTGTGAAACAATCTGTCCTAAATGTTTCCTGCTCTGATTTGAAGATGTTTCTCAAAGAGATTTGAGTTTTCTCACAAACATGCAACAATTTGTATCTTGGATTTTATGATTTTGCTATGAAGCTTTCAACACCCTTTGGCCCTTCTTTTTTTTTTGGGCTAATTTTCAACCCAGCTTCTCCTCATTTTGTTTGATTTTTATTTTTATTTCTCCCTTAATTTTTTGCCAGTATCGTGACGATTTGCCTATCATTTTGTATTTTTGTACGTGAATGGATGAGTTGCCTATCAATTTCTCTTGGATGGCTGAGATCTGGGAAATGTTTAGCCACCTTTAGCTGTGTACCTTGCTGTTGTACTTGAAGCTTCAACAAAATCTCAAAATACAGCCCAGTTCATGCTGCTGTAGTAACACCAAGGAGATGTTTTGTTGGGCCGTTTTTTCTCTGTAAACTGGATGAGATGCCTATCAATCCCTCTTGGATGGCTCTGAGGGCTGGGAAGTGTTCAGGCAGCTTTAGGGCTCGTTCGGCACACAACATGGAATGATTCCCGACAGGGATTAATTTCAGATAGTTATGATTGGTTCTAGGCTTAGGATAGTGTGTTGCCGCTGCTATTTTCCATATTGCTAGCCGTGTCCACGTCAGAATTACAGGCACTGTCATAGCTACTCAACTTCACGGTAGACATGGTTTGGTTCCAGGACTCCAGGTGTGGTTTGCTTCCTAGCTAGATAAAAAGTACATTTAAATTCAACTTTCATCATTTGTTTTATTCAAATTTTTTTTATAAACTTTATATATTTTGATATAATTTGATTTATGATTAGAGTTATTTGAATCACAACTTAAAATTTTACACATTTGAGTAAATTTTTTGAATAAAATGAATAGTTAAAGTTAAATTTAAAAGTCAACAGCGACATTAATTAAAGAACAGAGGGAGTAGGTTGGATTTAGACTTGGATTCAATCGACAAATAGAACAAATGAACTGCTACATCACTTAAGTAATAACATGATTACTGGACCTGGAATCAATCCCCATCGGAATGAATCCAACAAAAGCGAACGAGGCCTTAAGTGTGTAACATGCTGCTGTACCTAAGTTTGATTGAAATCTTAAGATGCCGAGTTCATGCTGCTGCAGTAATCACTAAAAATATGTTTTGTTGGGCTGTTTTTCTCTGTAAACAGGTCACAATGGTATCCAGCAATATCTATTTTCGTTTGGTTGGATGGTGTTAATCGGTTCATGGAACGATCAGATTCTAGGCTTAAGCCCGTTACTGCCATTACCTTAACACTCTCTCCGGTTTTAAATTATTGATATCATTGAATTTTAATATTAACTTTGATTTTTTATCTTATTAAAAAAATTATTTAAATATATAAAATTTTGTTACCATTTGATTCATTATTAGTGAAATTTAAATCACAACTAATAATTTTACACATTAAAATAAATTTTTTAAATAAAATAAATAATTAAAATTGATTTAAAAATTAACAGTGTCAATAATTTAAAACCGGAGGGAGAAGCTGCCTTTGGATGGTGCATCGTGAGCCCAATCCATTTCCTCCGTGTAAACGATTCTACAAGAAGCGAAAAAAAAAAAAATACTTCCTCCGGTTTTAAAATATTAACACAGTGACTTTTAACATTAATTTTGACTATTTATTTTATTTAAAAAATTTGTTCAAATGTGTAAAATTTTATTATTATTCAATTTATTATTAGTAGAATTTAAATTACAACTAACAGTTTTACAAATTGGAACAAATTTTTTAAATAAAACAAATAGTCAAAGTTGATATTAAAAATTAACGGTGTCAATAATTTAAAACGGAAGAGAGTATTACCGTCCACTTGAGAACTCACACTGACTCCTCGGCTTGTGTAACTGCACTGCTGTTTTTGGGGATGGAAGGCTTGGCGTTGGGGGATTTTTCGGGTGACACCACTTGTTACTTAGAAAATCCTTAATACACTATTAGTTAGTGAAACATCTAAGAAATAACATCAATTAACGTGATTTTCTTTTTATAAATGCTATTATCTCTATTTCTCTAATTTTTCTTTTTTTATTGCAAAGTTTTTATCATTGATTACTGTTTCGCCCCTTATTAGAAATGCCTGAACCAACCTGCCCCCATCATTTTGTTCGAGTGGATTAGAATCTAGTTCATCAACGAGGCCGGCGAGGGCGCCCAGGTGGGGGTGACGGCCATGAGAGGCTCTGCATCTCCAGGCGAGGGCGAGGGCGACGGCGATGGTCGGTGACGTCCTGTCACAGCCCCCTGCGTCTCTAGGCGAGAGTGCTTCAAGGCGCCAAGGCCAAGGCCTTCGTCTTCTTTTGTCCGCCTTTGTTTGGAGGGGAGCGGGGTCGCGAGTAGAGCAGAGCAGAGCAGTTTGGTGGCAGGGCACTGACGCCCGGGTCTGGCCGTCTTGATGGCCGGCGCGCTCACCGCCACGTACGGGGCGGCTTGACCGGTCTCCATCATCACCACCGGATTTCTAGCTCCGCTGCGTTGGCAGCCAGGATGTTTCACTGGTGTATTAAGAATTCCCTAACTAACAAGTGGTGTCACCCGAAAAATCCCTGGCGTTGGAGGGTGAAATTAAGAGCGGTAAGCAAAAAAAAGAATGTCTAACCAAATTGAAAGCAAGAGCCTAAGGTGCAGCGCAGATCCTTGGACTCCGGTGGTGTTGTTTTTCTGGTTGTTGTGGCTAGAACGTAATGACTGGGTTTTCAGGCAACGGCTGCATGTTTTGGTTGAGCACATTTGGAAGCAGGCTGGCTGGTGGTGCTGTGCAGGTCTCTCCTCTAGGTCGCATCTGGTTGCTTTGTAGTCCATTTTTATTTCTGTCGGGTTGGATCTTGCCTTCCATTGTGGTCTTTAGGAGCTGTTTGTGGTAGTGGCTGCCTGGGTTGGATGGTTGTATCTTCCTTCTTCTCTTAATATGAAACATAGCACGCACGATTTGAAAAAAAAAACTATTGACTCATTGTGTTTGGTTCTCGAAACTAGGTCATCCACTATAGAAGCAAAACTGGCCATTTGAGTGGCCCTTCAATGCTTTGCCTCGTCCGCACCCATTGGCAAACATGCAGCACAACTGAATACTTCTGGGCTAGTGACCTTATTCAAGAATGCATGACGATAAGTTTATGAGCTTAGGATTCATTTGAAACGTCGGAATTTCATAAAAATTTTATTCAATTTCACAAAAAACATAAAAAAGAAGAAAATCCTCCGTTCCAAACGGAGCCTTAGGGGGACATAGCCCATGCCAGCCCCCTTGGCTCCGCACTGAAATCCAATATCGAACGGCAGTGGGCAGTTGAGCCACTGCTGGTGAGAGTAGGCCTCCTATATGGCTCACGGCTTGACTGGACATAAAACCCGAGCCCGAAGCTCGATTTCGAAAAAACCTGAGCCTAAACCAGAAACCCGAACTATCCGAAGTACCCAAATAATTAGAAAATGAGCCTTTTTTAACCTACTATAACTCATTATTATTGATCAAATTCTAGATCTAGTCATCCACACCCTAAGCCAACTATGCTCATCTCATAAATAACGTTAAAAAACATACAAATCTTTATCTAACGTAAGGTCAGCCACTCGATTTATGATAATACGGTATCAAATGACATAAATTATAACTATAATTTAATGTGACTTACACTTGGGTTTACCCGAACCCAAACCGAAAATATCGGATACCTGAATTGTCAGGTTTAATGTTATCTCGAGTGAAATTCAAGTATTATTTTTGAAAACATGAAAATTTTAAGAACCCGAATTACCTTACCACTTTACAGATAGAAAACCGTTTGAAAGGGGATGTACTCTTGATAAAAGTTTCCAAATGAATCTGAAACGTAATAGATACCAATATGCTTTATAGAGCTGTGACACATGCAACTTTGAAGAAAAAGCACTATTCTGACAACTCTTCATAATTTAATAAAAAAGCTTGAAAAAAAATACTGCACTGTTCAACTAGACTATCTATTAGAAGAACGTATTACATAATAGCTGAAAAAGTTTGACGGCTCAGCAACCATTTTTTCAACCAGGCCAAGCCAGACGGCAGCCAGAACTGCAAATACCAGCAGCGCAGCCGCAGCTTTCAGCAAGGTGTTCGCCCAGAGCTTGAGAAGCTCGACTGCCTCTTCCAAGAAAGGAGTGGCTGTGCTATACGGACCCGGCCAATGGCATAGCATGAAAACAGCGTAGTAAAGCAGAAGCCCTGAAACGCCACAGGTGACCATAGCTCTGATGCACCAGTAGAGCACAAACTCGTCCATGGATGCTGCAAGGAACGCGAAGCAAGCGACTGACGCAGCTCCAAAAACAGCGATCACATTTCCATGGGATCTGATCCTTTCGGCGGTGACAAACAAGCCTTCACGGCGGTCGAGGTGAACGCTGAGCCAAAGGAGTACTGGTGCCAGCTCTGGGAGAATGAACTGCATGACGTTCTCCCCCAACAGGTCGGCAGCGACAGTGTGCGTCGTCACTAATAGCACAACAAGGGAGGCCTTCCATAGCAACACCCACGCCGTAGCGACGCCGGAAGCAGCTCGGGCCAGCTTTAGCCGTGCCATCATCAACGTTAGTGCCCCCAACATAGAACTGAAGAAGAGAAGGAATTGGGAGACGGCGAAGTTATCAGCAGAATGGTAGTGCCTCATACCACAGAGTACCCAGTACGGCACCAACGCAGCTGCCTCAGCTTCCTTGGTCTCCCTCCCACCTTCCTGTTCCTGATCGCCACCACTACTGCCTGCAACATCCTCACCGCTATCGTCACACTGCTGTGATTTATTACCCTGACAATTAAGCTCGTGGAACAGTGCAAGGATGAACCCGATAGCGATGAGGGGGAAGATGGCGAGCCAGATGTTGCTCCAGTTGATTAAAAGTAGTGAGACATAAGATATCACCACAAAATCGACCGTCTCCATGTAGATCTTGGTATTGTTGGAGCTTGCAAAGCCAGGAAAGCTTTTCCAGAGCTTGAAATGCGGCCCCAGATCGACGTATGCGCTGCTGATACACCGAAAGACTATTGGAAATATTCCGGTGAAGTACAATTGATCGTCTTCGTCAGCTTGTATCAGTGGCGGCACAAGGAAAATGAGAAAACTGATTACTACTGTCTGCGAGAAAGGTACTGACGACATGTTCACCACTGTGGAATCCTCGATCTGAAAAACACAGACGCCAGAGCAATCAGTTCAGTAGAAGCTTAACTGCTGTTATGTTCTAATGATTGCCAAATTCTTTTCTTCAAAAAAATGATTGCCAAATTAATTTCTACTGGATGTTGTGTTTCCCTATAATAATTGCCTTACATTCACTGAACTTCCTAGTAGAGATTAATTTCTTTGACGAGAGCATGGTGATTGAGCTGAACTCGGAATAGAAGTGCACCAAGAGTGCAAGAAGCACCAGATCAACAATCACAGAAGGGTAGAAGACGTATTATTACACAAACAAAACGATAATTTACAGAATCAGCCACTGATTTTGCCTCTAATTTTCTTTGGGAACGGATAAAACAGACCAAATAATATATAGCAAGAGCAGAACGTGCAGCATGGTATGTGGCAGATGAAGCCTTACCGTTTTATCGATATGTATTTTTAGAGTTCTGCACAGTCCTCTTCAGAGTAAGCCTTCTTTGGTTTGGGATGGAGGATATCATGTCCAGAGCTGGGCTTCAACTGAATGGAGAAGGATGTGAAAGAATCTTCTGCATAGTTCTTCGAGTTGCCTTGATATCATTTGTGGTGAACCTTAAAAAAAGGCAACTGGAAATAAATAAGATGATAGTGACAGGCATACAGATACCAGGAGTGAGCTGTGAGACAGTCAACATTGATGGCTGTCTAATCGATATCCTGTTAAGTGCAATAGCACAAAGAAGACTGCGACCAACTTTTCTCCAAGTCGTTAATTCCGCACACTGATTCAACTTAATGGAACTGGAATAAATTACACATTATCTGGGAGTTTTGGTAAGAAGGATTTTATGAGAAAAAGGGTACCATTCACAGATTTAATTGAGAGCAATGATATGAATTTTCAGAAGAGATAGCAAAGGAACTTACTTTCAATCTGAGAAAGCCAAACAAAAATAAATGTAAGGTGGCGAACCTCTTGGACGAGCATATATCGAGGCAGTACTTTTTTTTTTTATGAAACTGAGACAGGACAATCAAATTCTGAAGTATGTTTGGATCAATATCCCTTTTCCTTTAGTGAATTCTTGTTTTCAATCTGATAATAATTAATGTTTTTCATTGAGAAAGGATGCGTCCAAGTTATTCTGGGTGCCAATAAAAAATCACATCTTTGATTTAGTCTTTGCACACACATGCGTGACCAAACACATATGTCACCACAAAAAAAATGTACTTTTCCTGTTAGTGGCCATTTTTGTGAGAGGTAAGAAGAACCTCCACGATAAATTCATTTTTTTCGTGAGTGTTTAGGGTACCGTCATCAAAATTCAATTTCATGAAGGGTATTTCTCACCGCCATGAAAACTATATACTCACTCCGGTTTTAAAATATTGACACACACCTAGCATCAACTTTGACCATTCGTCTTATTTAAAAAATTTGTTTAAATATGTAAAATTTTGTTATTATTTGATTTATAATTAGTGAAATTTAAAGCATGACTAATAATTTTACACATTTGAATAAAATTTTTAAATAAAGAAAATAATCAAAATTATTGTTAAAAATGAATAGTATCATTAATTTAAAATCAGAGGGAGTATATTATAAATATAAGTCAAAATCTTCAAGAAAATAAGATATACCATGAGGGGACTCAACCTCCACAAAAATGTTTTTCACCTCTTACCCACCACTTTAGAGCACAACAGTTGATTTGGCCGCCAAAAATTTCTGTCCCGCGCGCAAGACCAAATAATCCACACAACTTTTCCATTTTCTCCCCAATGAGTCAGGGTAACAACCAGCGCCCCTTATTTTTATTGAGAAAAGAGAGAAAACCTAGCATCCCAGTCTCTCTTTCTTCTCCAACGCTCCATCCCCATCTCCTGCTCACCTCTAAGCTCAACCAACCTATTTGCCCTTCATGTCCCCAAGCTCCAGCACCCCGCGCGTCCACGGCGGAGTGAGGCCTTCACCTTCCTCTCAACCGTGCAGACCTTATATCTCGCCAGCGAAAAGGACCCATGGAATTCTTATAACTCAAAATGCAATATCTCTTTCACCAAATTCATGTGTGCCAACAACAATAGTGTGGTACTATGTGTTTTGTCTTCTTTGGGGGAAAAAAAGCCTAAATATGCATTATTACTGCTGAAAACACCCTGATTTTTTTTGTATGTGTGTAAGATGCCGGACATGGTACTGTTCCTGCAATAATTGTATTGTACATTTAGTACTTCCAGAAGTGTTTACCAGTCAAGTTGTAGGCACACTAATGGTGTCGAGATACCATGATTTGTTTTTGGTTTGCTTCGACGACCCTGACCGTTGACTCCACCAAATATACAGTAACCTTGTCATAATTTACACGAAAAGCCTGCATAGAAGCTATTTTAAGCCCATGTCGACTATTTTTTTTTCTTGGAATTTGTTTTTCATCTCATGCTGTTCTCTCTGGGACTTGTTTTGGGCTAGATCTAAGCTATTGCCTGTCTGTATGTTTGTCTTGTACTCCTACTAGCTACATACTAAAATTGTTGTCGCAATTGATATCTGATCTCAATTTTGATTATTCGTCTTATTTAAAAGAATTTAATGAATTAGACTTCGGGCTGTATTTGAGGAGAGTAAATTAGATTTATCCTAAAATAATATATAGCAAAGGCAAAAAGAACAGCATGGCATGTGATAGAACCGTAATATCGATATGTACCTCCTCAGAGTAAGCCTTCTTTGGTTTGGGATGCAGGATTGATATGGTGTCGAGAGATGGGTTTCAACTAGGATGGAGGACGTGTGAAAGAATCCCCTGCTTAGTTCGTGTGTGGACCCACTCCCACTAACCATTGTTATTTCTCCGAGTTGACAGTGACAGGCATACAGACAAAGAGATAAACCGGAAGTGAGACAAAGTGCACATTGTTGCCCGTGTGGTTTATATTCAATTATGACCCACTTTCCTCCTAGTCGTTGTTTGTACCCAATGATTCAGTGCACATTGTTTCTGCAGCCCTTGTGTAGATTATTTTAATTTTAAGTTTAGATTATTATAATCTAATAAGTTGATCATTAGATGCTTCCAAAAAACCCACTACTCCAGTCAAGTTGAAAGAATTTACCTCCCACCCAACTCACCTCACCCCTCCCCTCCCGTACGTGCTACCCTAATCTCCCACAAATAGTCTCAAATCCGAAGCTATGGATCGCAATATGAATTTGAACAAAATGATATTACATAAATTATTTGAGTTGAGAATTTGAACAATAAAATATTTGTCACTTTATTTCATCAAGTTATGTACTGATTATATCCAAGATATAACAAAGTAATCAAGGGCATTGTTGTCTTCGTACATTCAAAAAAAATAATCTGTATTCAAATAAGTTGAGTTGCCAAACAGACTATAGATTATAATCTGGATTATAAAAAATTAAAATTATAATCTAAATTATATAATCTAATGAGGAAACAAAAAGGGCCTTATTGTTGCGATATACTTACTCTGTTTTTAAAATATTAATACTGCTGACTTCTAATGTCAACTTGGACTATTTGCTTTATCTAAAAAAAAATTATTCAAATATGTAAAATTATTAGTTGTTATTCAAAATATCACTAATGTAAAGCAAATTAGAACAAAATATATTATATTTATTATATTTTCTTAATAAGATGAATGGCAAAGGTTTATGTTGGAAGTCAACTATATTTATATTTTAAAATCTGACGGAGTAGCGAGTTAGATGCCAACAAAGATCATATGGTCCTCTGTGTTTTTTTTCCATCTTTGAAAAAAACAAATATGCATTATATATTACCGTTGAAAACACTCGGTGAAATTTTTTCATAATCAGCGCCGGACACGGATTAATTTATTCAACGTTCCGTTAGGACAATTTTTTTTAAAAAAGTGAAAATAGGAGACACACTAATAATTCTATGGTAGATGTTTGCAAATAGGAGACACTACTACTCCGTTTCAAAATAAGTTACGTTTGATTTTTTGAAATCGACGTTTGACCATTTGTCTTATTCAAAAAATTTACAAAATTTTTAAAAAATAAACAAAACAAGGTTAAAATACTTCTAATAATAAATTATTTCATAATAAAAAAATAATATTTTCATTTTTTTTTAAATAAGACGAATAGTTAAAAGTAGATGTTTGAAAATTTAAAACGATTTATTTTGAGATGAAAAAAAGTACTCAAGAAGCGTTTAGCAGTAAGATGTAGGCACACCATTTAATGGTGTGGAGACGCCAAGATTTATTTGTTGTTTGTTGCGACGACCCGGATCGTTGACTCCACCCAACCTTGGCATAATTTACACGAAAAGCCTGCATATGAGCATATTTTAAGCCCATATGGACTATTTTTTCTCGTTATGCTGTTCTCACTGGGACTTGTTTTGGGCTAGATCTGAGCTATTGCCTGTCTGTGTGTCTGTCTTGTAGCTAAGGAGCTTTGTGAGTCTCTTTTGCTTCAATGATCCTAACCGTAGGCTTTACTGATAAGACAATCTGGTTGCTTTCCTCGACGACCCAAACCCTCTTCCATACTTCTGCAACAACACTGAAGTTTCTACTTTCTAGCAAGCGACTTCAATCTGCCTAGAAGAGTAACCTCCATCTCTTTCATTCGTCCCCTTCTTAATCTCCTCCTCATTCCTTCACTTCCTGCTTCGTTGTCTTCTCCATCTATGAGAGCTCTGTGTTTGATACCCAAGTCTCTAATTAAAGGCACTTCTTTTCTGGAGGCAGCCCCCCACACTTAGTGCTGCACAGTACATCCATGTTCGATGGCAACGGACGTTAGCTCATCCGAACAGGTTTCTGAGATGGTAAGCGTCTTGCATCTGCATCCCTATATTTGATTGATGTTATCGGATCTTTTCTTTGATCTCTAACGTTCAACCCAGTGGCAGAGGTTGCCAAAGCATTTGGGGGCTCATACATGACCCATCTCAGCTGCAGAGAAGCTCATCTGCTAAATTCCATTCTGTTGCGTCTTAAAACTAGCAACTTGTAGGTGAGCTCTCACCTGGTTGTTCTTCATTTGGTGCAGGATGCATGGATCAACCGTTACCGTGCTTTCGCTGAGGGAGTGGTAGTCATGGTCTGCCCGGTGCTTCTTGCAATCAGACTCAACATGGTTAATCTCAAGAGCGAGGACCATGGGTCTGTGATTCTGATCATCATGCTCGTTGTCGCGGCTCTTACATTAATAACCGGCATTTTCCCATTCCTCATCTGCCATTTAAGCTCAGGGCTGTCTCCTCACGCTGTGACCAAGTGCCTGGCTCCCGTGTCCAGTCTGTGCCTTGTAGCTCTTGCCTGCTGGATCATACATCTCATTATCTTTCATAACTGGCTATTTCCTGTTTTTGGATCTTTATTTGGACTCTGCATCGCGATACGTACTGGGATGTACTGCTTCGGAGGCGATGTTGCTGTGGGAAATGCAGAGCTGGTCCTGCTAGAGAACTCAGTAGACTTCTTGGCTGGTATAACTGCACTGCTGTTTGTGGGACTGGAAAGCTTGGCGTTGGAGGGTCATATTAACAGAGATCAAACAACACAAAATCTTCTGACCAAACCAATGGGTGCAAGTTTCCTCGCTTGTATTTTTGGCGTCTTCTTCATGGTCCTTGAGACAGCGCCACCTCTTATAAATGATCGCAATGTCATAGTCATCCTGACTAAGCTCATTGATGTTCTCATGACTTTTGGAATCTCCTTAGTCATTTTCTTCATCACCCACGCATTCAATAAAATACAAGCGTTGCTTGTTTTTGCACCTTCATTCCTGATCTTCATGATGCTTGTATTCAATCACGTGGTCCACAGCAATGCGCGCAATGTAGATTGTAAACCAGCATCACTTGAACTGATCAAAGTAACATTTACTGGATTCCTGGCAGTGTCAGTACCAAGCATCAGCAAAGGTTCCCATGACAAGGGTGCACAATGGTTCATATTCCTCGCTGCTGCAGCTATTGTTTCAGGTTTGGCGTGGAGGCTCCTGACACATTACAAGTCAGAAAATTTCAAGAAAACTGCGAGCTTTGCTTCATTTTGTACCCATCTCCTCGTTGCAGTTGCTGCAATTCCGTTTACAGTCATGGCAGGAAATGCTCTTTTTTGATTTTTAGAGTAGTTTGTTTGTTGCAGTTGGTAGTACAATGGCATAAATTTATGTTTTTAGGCAATATTTTGATTCCAATGATGGATGCATTATGATATGGTTACCACTATCATGGATAATTTATAATTATATACATGCATGATTGCAGTTGTGTACACCTGCAGGACACTACATTTGCTCCTTCTCGTGAGTTAGGGTTCGCATGAATGGTGCCCACCAAATTTCAATAAAAAAATCTGGCAACACATGTATCGAACTGTTAAAGCTGATGTTCTATAAGGTCGAATCATTGGCCTGTGTATTTTTCTGCTCCAACTCGTCCTGGTACCTCTCTGCAGGTAGATTACGCTGATCCTTCTCAACATCATTGGTGCCATCATCAATCTTACACTCTTTGATCTTACCCCACATCATGCTGTAAAGACTTCCGACCAGTAGAGTTCCACCCACGATGCTGTAATGGAAGAAACGCAGCAAAGCTTCAACACAGGTTCTACTATTGCAATTAGTTTTTGCTTAAGAAATAATTTACCTGCCAAGGTGAACAATTTCTCCGAGAAAGAAAGACGAGCAAAATATGGTGAGCACGAAACAGAGTGGGGTTCAAGCAGCAAAGAATATGGGCCCTTTCTTCTGAATACACCAAGTTTGCAGGTAGTAAGACACTCCTGTCACCATAAAACCCTGATCCATTCAACAATACATTGTTCAAGAGATTTGCCAGCAACCATACTTATAATTCACTAGCAATACTTGCCAGCCTGAACAACATATCTGCGTGTACTATTAGATGATCAACAGAGGAGGGAAAGAAGGAACAAAGGGCAGAACGTACAGAGTATAAGATGGCGAGCAAGCTGATGTCGAAGCGGAGCTTCCATTTCATGAAGTCCCGCTCAGCAATCACAGCGACGATGAATGATTGCACTGTGCTGAAGACACACTGTGCCACTGTCATGATCATCTTATTTGGATAGTCCTTGAGCACAGCGGCCTGTATAGGCAACCAACAAGATATGACCACCGTTCAGCTATTGCGCTTTGATATAGATAAGAGAACCTCAGGATTATTATAGATTAGGAAATGCAAAGGGGCTCTTGATCAAACACATTGAGACACGCGACAATGAAAAATGGAATTGCTGAACACAAACCTGCAAGACCATCCAAAGAGACCACACAAAGATGGAGACAATCATAAGAAGTGTCCACTTGATCCACAACTCCTTTGCAACAACCGCATTTGAGCTGGATGGGTGGGCTTCAAATGCGCGGTGATGGTTGACAGGGCTTAGTGACGGCCCCGTGTAAAAAGCAGTGGTGAAGACGCCACCGCGCTACGCTGATGACCTTGGCAATGCCTGAAGGGTGCTTCAGCTTGACGTCTTCCATCCTATTATGGTTGATAACGTTGTTAGTTGGCATGGCGATGCCTAGAAAGCAAAATTATTCTACTCATGGTAAGTCGGTGCAACCTCAGTAGTACCGCCAGGAAGAAGGTGACGGCGGGCAAGGAGCTGTCAGCTGCAGATGCCACAGTCGCAGAGGTAAACTTGAGGCTCACATGGTAAAGGTTTACGCCAAGTGTAATCCTGAAAACGAAGTGGAATAAAACAAGGAAACATGTAATGGAACTGAATCCTCTTTTTTTTTTTATGTGCGTGTCATTGAAATGTTTAAGCACGTCAAACATGCAAGTATACGCGACATACCCTATTAAGGCACATATAAAGAGCTTCAAGAGCACCGTGAGTGACATGGATTGGGCATTTTTCCTGCAAATGAGATAAATTTACATATATCTCAGCAAATCAAACTTTAGGAACTTGGAAGTATAAATTAAATATTACAGTGGAACATCGTTTTAGGGGGAAAATAAATATATAATTCTTTAACACTATTACTCTGCGTCACTCTTTAACTTAAAGTTTTTTTTGTTACCTTTGCAGAATAAGAGCTAGAGAAGCAAAAGAACAGAGCCAGCTGCCTGGCGGTAGAAGATGAAGACGTAGGTGTTCATCCCCAGTGGTGGAACTGGACGGAATATTTAGGGGGGCCGGTCAATCTGTTTGTCACCGTAGCCCACTCCATCTCCAACAAGAGTGACTCGAAGCTTAGGCCATCTATCCTATCTACGTTGTCGCAATAAATCGAGGTGGTTTCAATCGTGTTGGCTATCACGGTTTACGATTAACCAAATTAAATGACAGAGTTGAACAAGATCATACCTTTCATCTATTCCACGCCACTAGAGCCGCCACTCAACAAAAATCGCACCCTGAGACCCATGTTAGCTAGAGCTAAGTCACTTTTTGGATTGCTAAATGAGCTGAAAAATCTTAAAATAAACTAAATTCCTCCTCTATTACAAGAAAAATATTTTTAATCACAAAGATAAATTAGTTTCTACATGTTTAATGTTATTCACTATATATATTTTGTCAGAAAAAACTTAGTCACACTCACTATAGATATTTTGTCAGAAAAAACTTGATTGCACTTTGATGACAAAAAAATACTTGTCATTATATGTATATAATAATTAATAATTATATATGTTATTCATTAAAATTATATAGCAATTATGAAACCTTTAATAACTAAATACATGTAGCAATAATTATCATACACAATGATCACTAAAAATGTATATCCAAATAAAAATAAAATCTTGATCACTATTTATCAATTTTTAGCACTAAAACTCAATAAAAAACACTATTTTTTAAATACATTTTATATTGTTAATAGGATGAATAAATTAGAGGGGCCAACTAAAGAAGTACTTTGAAGAATTTCAAATGATAGGGGGGGCATGGCCCCTGCCCCCCCCCCCTCCGTTCCGCCACTGTTCATCCCATGGTCGAAGGCTGCCTTGGATATTACAAACATGCCAGTATAGATCAGCTGTATGATGATGGCGGCTCCATAAGGCTTCACGCTCGCTTCCATGTCCATTGACACACTTCAGCAAGCTGCTCCTTCCTAGCTCCTACTTCCCAGTGCGGGCGACACTGGGGGCTAGCCCTGCGTAGAAACTGTTTGTGGCAACCAAAACCTTTGTGGAGGATTTCCCATAGGCTGTACTAAGTGAGAAAGCGATATCACGTTTAATTTCTCCCATCCACTATGGAATCCGATTCAAGTCAGCACCTTCGTTGCTTTCCTAGGACTAGCCACTCGGTCTAGCTTAGCCGCCCCACGCACTGAATCCTTGCAACGACCAAGAGCTTTCAGACCCCAACAAACAGAACAAGCTGCACTTACGAAATTATTTATGTATTACTAATAAAACAAATATTCGCTCTTAATATATGCTGTAGTATTAAATCCTAATTACATCTACACTTTTATAAATAGTTTCGGGGCAATTGCTCAGTTGATCCTATTTCGAGGGCTAACTACCAGTTTCGCACCGCTTTTCGACTTTTCTCATTGGACCCCAATTTTCAATATCTCTAATATACTAATCCTGGTCAGGGAATCTGGTCATTCTCGAGCCCTTGTTGTGCCACATCATCAGCGCTGTGTGCAGCCGTAGGATGAAATTGTAATGTAATCATCACCGTTCCTACCCCCGCCGACCCGCAGCGCCAAGCCGCCGAGGCCACTCCTCACTCTTCCGGGCCATTCTTGAGTCGGCCGCCGTGGAAAAACCCTTCCCTCATGGAGGATTCAGCCCGCTGAAGTTGGAGTTCGCCATCATGGTGGGCTCATGTTCTTCAGCCTCGTCAACCTCAAGATCCTTGCCATATCCAGCACCGAAAAGGACCGCAAGCACGCTGGGACAGTGCACGTCCTCCCTTCCCCCTGCTGTGGTCTTGCAAGTGCCGACGGCCGTGTTCCAGGTCCACAGTGGTTGCCGCGGACAGAGACGGCGCGAGACCCGTTGTGGTGGCCTCCCCGCAAGCTCATGAAGTAGTTCCAGACTTCCAGTGTCGTGACATCCTCTTGCAGGACTCTTAGTGTGACATACCAAAATTTACCCAAAAGAATAAAATTCGAAATTCAAATTTTTGCTAACAAAATACTAACAAATTTTCTTTTCTCTCCTCTTCATTCAAAAGGTAAAATCTCACGTAAATTAAAAACTATCCAAATTGAAATTTTCAGAATAATAAAATTTGTATGTGTGATCAAGTGATTGCTTTCTTCTTTTTGTTTGGATCTTAATTCTTCTGAGAACACTTGAGTTATATTTAAATTTTAAATTTAAATTTCCCTCAACCCTCAAATCCTTTGAATTCAAAATATTGAAAACAAATTCCTGGCTGTTGGGCCGCTTCCCTCTTCCTGCCCAGCCTCTTCCCTTTTTCCTTTATTTCCCATAGCAGGCCGCCACCTTCATTTCGCACGGCCCAACTTGGCCCAGCCCGCCGCGCCACCATCCTGTTCCTCCCGACAGGGCGTCGTGCGCCATCCGACAGGCCGTTCAAAGATGACGAACCATTCAAAGAGCTAATGAGCAAGAAAGATTAAAAAAGAGAAAAGAATGTCAAAAGAGAAAGAAGACCCTCAATTTCTTTGGATCAAGTCACGGAGCCTTTTCTCAATTCCTGAGTCTAGGTATGCCGTACTATCAAAAGAGACTCAAATTGAAATCTCAAAGGTGTCAAAATGCTCAATCCTATGCCTAACATGAGACTCTTTACTGGAGTATCTGGCACATTGCCGAAGTCTCCGGTAAGGCTTACTGGCTTCACCCGAGAAGGCTCACCGGAGGTGGCCCAGCAGCCCACTCCCGAGAGGCTCACCGGAGTGTTCGGCAAGTTGTCGGTGACTCCAGGTGGCCTAGTAGCCCGCTCTCGAGAGGGCTCATCGGAGTATCCGGCATAGTGCCGAAGACTTTAATGGCTCAGGCTTTGCCAACCAGAGAGGCCTTACCAGAGTATCCGGCAAGTTGCCAGAGACAGCGGTGGACCAGAGTGTCCGACAAAATACCGGAGTGTTCAGTTAGTCTGTGGTCAGTCCAACGGGTATATTTTGGAGCCCGGGTATTTATACCCCCTCAGCCCCATTTGAGAAGGCTGGCGACTCACACTTGAACAACACCTTCTTGAGCTTCAAAAACACTCTCTCACTCCCTTTCAAGGCCTAAGCTCGTAAGATTTGAGCTAGAGATTGTGAGAGAAGTGCTTCTACTCCCATTGAGCATTGGCGGCATCGTCGAGCTTCAATTTGAGTTTGTTACTCTCGGAACTTTTGCTCCTAGACGGCTAGGCATGCCCGGGAGCTCCCAACTCGTGTGGTGACGCCCCGGGAACACCCTTCTCGAAAGGGATTTGCTAGTGAAGAACTCAACCTCACCTTTGTAGTTGGTTGAGTGAGAGAAAGGATCGAGTGAGATCTGGTTCTTTGTGAATCTCTCAACGGAGACATAGAGTTCCTTCGTGGACTCGAACTTTGGTGAAAAATCTCGTGTCTCCTTGTGCTCTTTTCATTCTTACAAGTTCATATTATTCTTGTTGTTCGTATTCATAGATTTGCTTCAATATACTTGCTCACTAGTTTCTAGCTTGTTTAATTGCTTAGATCTACTTGCTATATCATATTCTAGTCGTTTGATACAAGTAAAATTTGCTAGAACTTGCTTAGATTCAAATTTCGTCCAAGTTTCTGCCTGACCGGAGCATCCAGCAAAGTACCGGAAATTTCGGTGACCAGAGTGTCCGGCACATTACCAGACAATCCAGTGGTTTGACTGTTCGTTGAGTTTGATTTTTCAAGAATTATTTTATGTTGCCTATTCACCCCCTCTAGGTAACTTTTAGTTGGTATCAGAGGCAAACTCTCTGAATCTAACTTAACCGTTTAGAGGGACGATGAAGGGTCTAAGAGAATCTAACCAAGTGAGCGAAGAATCAAGCGAAGAGATTGAACACTCTTCTTCAAGTGAGAATGATGCAGAATCCTTCTCACTCCTTAAGAGAAAGGCCAAAGAGGTGAAGAAGAAAAAAGAAGAAGGGAGTTAAAAAGCACTATTCTAAAATCTCTTTCAATTATTCTCGTCATAATTCTAACACAAACTTTTTGTCGTTACCCATTGGTAAACCACCTCAATTTGATGAGGTGAACTATACCAAGTGGAGGCACAACATGAAGTATCACCTATTTTCGCTCCACTCGAGCATATGGGATATTGTTTGTACAGGTGTTGATTATTCGGATAGTGATGATGATGAGGAACTCACTCCAGAACAAAAACAAGATCTCCATCGAAATGCTCAAGCGGTGACGGTTCTTGTCTCATCGCTCAATCAAGAGGAGTTCAACAAGGTTGATGGGTTAAACTCGTTAAAGGACATTTGAGATACACTTCGAGTTGCTCATGAAGGCACCAAGACCATAAGGATTGCCAAGATTGAGATGATTGAGAGAGAATTGAGAAGATTTGTGATGGAAGATAATGAGACCCCTCAAGAGATGTACAACCGGCTCAAGATTCTCGTCAACAAGATTAGAGTCTATAGAAGCAAAAATTGGAGTGATCATGAGGTTGTCAAGAAGATGATTAGGACTTACACAGTTAAAAACACAACCTTGTGTACACTAATTTGTCAGAGGCCTAACTAGAAGAAGATGACTCTCGATGAAGTGTTTGAAAAGATTATCAACCATAAGATGATGGAGAAGAAGGCCTCATATGTAAAGAACTTGTCAAAGGGTACCTTAAGATCAAAGAATCAAGACATAGCACTCAAGGTAAGCAAGAAGAGCAAAGGCAAAAAGATAGTTGAAGAGAGCTCAAGTGATGAAGATGAAAGCTCCGACCTTGATGATGAAGACATGGTGATGAAGATGAAAGCTCCGACCTTGATGATGAAGACATGACTTTCTTTGTCAAGAGATTTAAGAAGTTCATGAGAAAGGAGCGGAATTACTATGATGACAAGAGGAAAGATAAGCCCAAAGTCAAGAGCTAAAAGAGTTTGCTACAATTGTGGGAAGTATAGGCACTTTACTACTAATTGCCCACATGAGAATAAAGAAGACGATGATGGCAAGAAGAAAAAGGAGAAGTACTTCAACAAGGACAAGAAATTTTCAAAGAAGAAGTACACCGGTGAATCCCATCTAGGAATGGAATGGGACACAAATGAGGAGAGTTCCGAGTTGAATGATGAAGGCGTTGCTACATTTGCCATCAAAGAATCTTCATCAATCAAATCTCTCTTCACCAACCTTAACAAGAGCAAGAGCACTACTCACACATGCTTGATGGCAAAGGAGGGCAAGCGTAAAGTAAAAACCAAATCCACTCTCGCTCATAAGTATGTTAGTAGTTATGAGGAAATAGATAATCATAGTGAAGATGAGGCCTTGCTAAAAGGATTAAGTAAAAGTGCTATAACTAAAATCAAAATGCTCATAGATCAAATAGTTGAGAGGGATGAGATTCTTGAGAGTCAAGAAGACTTGCTTATTCTTGAAACGAAAAGAAACCTTGAGTTTGAGAATCTCTTAACTCTAAAAAAGAATAAAAATGAAGAGTTAGATCAACAAATTGCTTCATGCAAGGAGACTTGTAAAAGTCTAGGCCCATAAAGATCTTAAAGTGCAATTTGATACTCTTCGGTCTAACTCTAAACCTAAAGATGCACCTAGCTCAACTAAAGCTTCCAAACATTGTGCTAGATGTAAGAATATTGATCTTGAAGCTTGTGCTACTAATGTCAAATTGATTCATGATTTGAAAGATCAAGTGAAAACCTAAAAAGGGCAAGTTCACCAAAAGAAGAAAGAACTTGACGGTAAGAAGGTTGAACATGCAAGAAGTGCATATTTGAACACAAGGCACCCTCATGTAAAGGATGGCATTGGCTATGTTCATGGTGGAAAACAAAACGCAAGAGAAATGAAGAATGGCCAAAAATTTCCAAAAATCACAAAAGAGGAAACCTACCAAAAGAAGCATGTCAAGAGCAAAGCCACCAATGATCTTTCTAAGTCTCATGATTATCATGCTAATGCTTCTCATAGTATGCCCATACTATTTCAAACTTTTGATGCATCATATGTACTTATGAAGAACAAGCATGATAGAATTATTGCTAAGTATGTTGGGCCACACAACAAAAACTCAAAAGCTTGTGTGTGGGTGCCCAAGACTCTTGTGGCTAATGTGAAAGGACTCAAACAAATTTGGGTACCTAAAAACAAGGTTTAACTTGTTTTGTAGGTGTACTCCTCCGGTAGATCAAGTTGGATGCTAGATAGTGGATGCACCAATCATATGATCGGAGAGAAAAAGATACTCACCTCCTACCAAGAAAATAAGGATTCAATGGAGAGCATCACTTTTGGTGACAATGGTCAAGGAGGAGTGCGTGGTTATGGTAAAATTGCTATCACAACTGAGCATTCAATTTCGAATGTTTTGCTTGTTGATTTCTTGGACTACAATTTGTTGTCCGTTTCACAACTTTGTGAGATGGGCTATAATTGTTTGTTTACTAATGAGGGTGTGACGGTCTTTAGAAGGAGGGATGACTCAATTGCCTTTAAAGTTGTGTTAAAGGGAAAGCTATATCTCGTTGACTTTTCAATGGATAAGGCTCACCTTAACATATGTTTAATTGCAAAGTTCAACATGGGTTGGTTGTGGCATCGTAAGCTAGCCCATGTTGGAATGAGAAATCTTAATAAGCTCCTAAAATGCGGTCACATCTTAGGACTAACCAATATAATATTTGAGAAAGATAAGCTTTGTGAAGCATGTCAAGTTGGAAAACAAGTTGGAGCGCCACATCCCGCCAAAAACATCGTGACGACAACAAGGCCATTAGAATTGCTTCATATGGATCTCTTTAGTCCAATTGCCTACAAAAGCATTGGCAGTAACAAATATGGTCTTGTAATTGTTGATGATTATTCTCATTTCACTTGGATGTTCTTTTTGCATGATAAGAGTGAAACTCAAAGAGAACTCAAGAAGTTCTTGAGAAGAGTTCAAAATGAATTCAGCTTGAGAGTCAAGAAGATAAGAAGTGACAATAAAAGCACTCAAGTGAAGAAGTATCTTGATGAAGAAGGCATCAAGTATGAGTTTTTGGCACCTTACTCCCCTCAACAAAATAGAGTTGTCGAAAGAAAGAACCGCACACTTATAGAGATGGCAAGAACCATTCTTGATGAATACAGGACCTTCGATCGCTTTTGGGCCGAAACGGTGAATACGGCATGTCATGCAATCAACCGGTTCTATCTTCATCGCATCTTGAAGAAGACCCCTTACGAGCTTCTCACTGGTAACAAACCTAACGTCTCTTACTTTTGTGTTTTTGGAAGCGAGTGTTATATTCTCAACAAGAAACACAAATCATCCAAATTTGCTCCAAAAGAGGACGAAGGTTTCTTGCTTGGTTATGACTCAAACTCTCGTGCCTATCGAATCTTTAACAAAAACTCCGGTTTAGTTGAAGTCACGTGTGATGCGGTGTTTGTTGAGACCAATGGCTCTCAAGTAGAGCAAGTTGATATTGATATTTTAGATGATGAAGAAGCTCCATGTGATGCATTGAGAAGGATGACAATTGGTGATGTGCGTCCACGTGATCCACAAGATGTCCAAGATGATCCATCCTTCAATGTAGCATCACCTCCAACACAAGATGAAGCCCAAAAAGAAGAAGAGGGCAATGATCAAGAGGGAGATGAAGAAGAAGAGCAAAATGAACCAAAATCTCAAGTGCCACACCCAAGAGTCCGTCAAAGTGTTCAAAGAGATCACCCCGTTGACAACATACTTGGTGATATTAAAAAAAGGGTAACCACTAGATCACGAGTCGCTACCTTTTGTGAATATTACTCTTTTATTTCTTCTTTGAAACCATTTAGGGTAGAAGATGCATTTCGTGATCCGGATTAGGTGATGGCCATGGAAGAAGAATTGATCAACTTCAAGAGGAACACTACAAGAAATGCAACCTTTTGTGACAATCTCTTATTGTCATAGAACCTAAGCAAATTGTCACTATCCTTATTCTGTGACACGACGATGACGAAAATTAGTTCATCACCTATCATGCGTCTCTATCTATGTTTTATGACGAAGCATAAAAGAACATCACAACATCTATGACATCCATTTATCTGTCACTAAATTATGACGTTAGTTTTTGTCACTATTTTTCTAAGAAAACGTCACAACTTATTGCATGGGAAACGCCATGTAGGATTAAAATCGTCACAAAATTTTCAGATTAAGTGACATGGAATTGATGTGTATCTGACGTGGCAGCTCTGTTTCTTGGGCCATGCGGTTTGGGCCACACCCATTTATGTGACCATGCCAAGCCCATTTTTGACAATTCTGATTGGGCTTTTTTTAAGCAAATTTGCAATCAGGCCAATTCTATGTTTCATAACAATTTTGTGTTGGGCTGGCCCAACCTGAATAGCAATTTGACGAATTAAATAGCAGGCCGTACACAAATCAAAATAATCCATCACATAAAGCAATAATAATCAAATTCATCCAAATAATAATAATATCTCATCACATTTTCGAAATAGATGTCCAAATCCAACACTACAGAGTTCCTCTCATATAGAGATGAGTTCCTCTCACATAGATCTGCATAACTAAATAGTTCTATTACATATTAAAAGCATACATGTAATGCTAATTTTGCAGCCACCAAAATACAAAATGTGTGTTCAATTATGCTTCTTTGGGCTATTTTTCTACTGCTGGCTGCAGCCCAAAGAAGCTAAGCGAACACACCTACATCCACTAGACAGGAAGTGATCCATCAAGCACCATCCAACAAAATGCAATCCTCCAATCACCAACAAAATCCAACATGGTCCAACAAGATTAGAGAAACCTAAGCTTTACCAAGGTTGATCAAACTACGGAGAAGCATAGCTTGCTCCTCCCGTGCCTTTTGTAGACTTTCAATTCGTGCTTCAGAATTCTTTGCATGCTCCTTCAAGTTGACTAGCTGAACCTGTTGAGCTTCAAGTTTGCCCTTGAGAGCTGTTGGCTCCAACTTTTCTGCATCAAGCTCTAACTCTAGCTCATGCACACGTGTCGCAACAGCAGCTTTGCCACCAATCTTTGGGGCTGAACTCACAATGCCAGAAGTTTTAAGAAACTTCGATCTTGGTAAGACTTGACAAATACCTTCAGTTGTAGATTTTGGTTCTTGGCCTTCTTCTATAGGTTCAGCCATAATTACTTCCATTTCATCCTACAAACACATAAAATTCAGAAGTTTCGTTGAATATGGTCAATACAGTGTGCAAATGACATTGTATGAGATTGTAAAATCATAAAGATCATATACTTACAATTGCTTTCTTCATAGGTTCACTAAATATAGTCTTGCTGCTGCAGTGGCACTCCTTGAACAGGTCAATCAAAGATGGCTCCACATCTTTATATTTATCTTGCTTCTAGGAGCAAACAAAAGAACAGAATTTAGCTTAACCTTAAATGTTGGATCCAAAATCATACAATTCAAATACTTCAGCTTACCACAGCATGGCAATGCGCAATGAAGCAGCGGGAGCCTGTCTTCTATTGAAAGACAACATTCTCCCGGTTTTCTCTATTTTTCATACATTTGTCCTAGAGAAAACAGAAAATTTGTAAATAACTAGATAATACATAGATTGAAATTAAATAAAAACTAATAAGTAACTAAGGCCCTGTTTCAGCTACTAAAACAGTGATGTAACAAAAAAAATTGAAGACAGGACTCATTAAGAAACTAAGGCACTATTTCAGCTGATAGGAAACTAAACCAGCAACTAAACAGGAAACATTTATGCCCAGCAGGTAATCAACACAATAGCAGCCTCTACCAAACTAAAAAAGAGGACTCCAATATACAAAAGCAGCAAGCAGTGAAGCAATTTCAGAAATTGTAAAGCTTCAGCACACAACATAAGGATCAGGAAATTGCTTACAGCCATGAAAGTGCATCCAAGTCCATACCTTATACTTAGCACTTGACCACATTTCCACTAAAGCCCTCCATTCTTCATCAGTCATGGTCGCCAATGGTGTTGTTGTCCTCACTTCATTTGCAGGTATACCATCAAAATAAAGCTTCTTTAGCCTGTATCGTGCAACGACCGGGATTTTACTTACCTTTCAATAAGTTCCGATCTCCCGTGACATTGCCAATCCCAGGAGTTTGGCAAGCACGATATCACAAGCGATCATTCAAAAAACCATCACAGAAATATTAAACAAGAAATAAAAATAGAAAATAGCAAGTCAAAGTGAAATTATTAGAATAGAATCCTCCAAAGAGGTCCATCGGCACGCAGGCCGGAAACTTTCTCAGAGCAGATATATCTCTATCGTGAATCTAACAAAAGCAACAGCGGAAGCATCAAACGGCAGCGGTAGCGAACCTCCTCAACATCGGCTAGCTCGAGCGCAGAAGCAGACGTCACAGACCGTCAGAGACGTAGTCGAAGTCGAAGCTGAGAGTATCCTCTGAAAACAACAAATTAGAAAGCCGTGAGTACGAATACTCAGCAAACCGTGTACTACCTAACAACAATGTATGCATGCAAATGGTTTCAAGGATAAAGGTATGGCTCAAGTGCTAATTGCAAGTTTAAAACATTTTATTTTATTTAAAGTATGCAAAAAAGCTTTATTTTCAAACTTATCAAATTTTATTATCTTGCCCCGTAGAGATCTCCGTTATCTCGGACAGAGGTTCATTTTAATGCCGATGTAATCTCCACGCTCGGCCACAGCTCAAAGGCCGGAGTCAAAAACATTTGGAAAAAGAGAGGAGGAAGAAAAACAAAACTACTCAACGAGGAGCACAACTCAGGGGGGTGTCCTTCCAAAAGGACGTGGCAATACGCATCGACTAAAACTCTGCAGAGGTTATGCACTTGGACCCACGAGAAGCGTCATCGAGAACTACCGTCGTAGCCCCGACGAACACACAAGACCCGTCCACAAGCTTTAACTGGCGTCATCCGTCCTCTAGGATAGGGATCCCAAAAGCCTACGCAATCGGGTCCTGAAGTTGTGAAGAGCCTACCACTGATCAGGTGAGGTATCTCGATCTCATGTGGGGAGTCAGAGCTCTACACCACACTAACACTACACCGTCAACCCACGGGTAAACAACCAGTCTCCGCAAGCTTCAAAATCAAGCCAACTGTTCATACAAGGTAACGTGGTGTGCATGGTTGTCAATTGAGCGTACAAGGCTCGAAGGACTCGGTCCTTAATGGCCAGGGCAAGCACCATCTCCAACCTCAACGCCAACAACAAGTCTCACAGAAAGATCCCAGCCCGGATCTTCCCGTTGTACCCGCAACAGGTACGCCCACAGAAACTTTCGAAAAGTCCCCTAGCTCCTCATACTCCAACCTGCCCCGCTAAATAGTTATGTAAAGTTATTTGCAATACTCACACATTTGAAGCACAGTTCAAAAGCATTTAACACAAATTCCAGTTTATAGTGATAGGTGTGAGACGAAAATAAATACGACTAAGCATGGCTAAGCATAAAAGTAAAACAAATGTACTAAAACAATCTTAGGTTTGATATTTGTGAAACAGTAAACAGGCACGGCTTAGGAATATTGCTAGCACATTTTAAAATAGTTGGCATGCAAATTAAGGTTGCAAACGAAACATGCAGTTTAAAATACTGGGTACAAAGTGATCAAGGAACGCGGCTTGCCTGGCAAATCGGGATCGAAGTCGGGATCCAGATCGTCGAACTCATCGGGCTCGCAGAACTCCTCCTCAGGGACAGCAGCTAATCAGAACACGAACAAAAGGGATTAGACACTAATTACACGACAAAGAATAGAATCGGAATTTAAATCTAAATCGAAATTACTAGACTAAACGTGCGCAAAACAGTTTCCAGAACAACCCTACACGATAATCGCGACAAGACAAATTAACAGACCAATTTTGAGATTAATCGGAGATCAAACGGGGTGTCACAGAAATTGTAGACCATCGATATCACAAGGATTTAAATTAATTGCAGAATAATTAATCACAGATTAAATTTGCAATTAATCTAACAATTAATCGGAAAGGAAAAGGAATTGAAGAGAAAGAAAATTGTTCTCACCGAGATCTAAAATTCAGAGACGAAATTGAAGATCGGAAACTGGAACCGCGCACTGGAATTCGGAGCACTGGAGATCGGCGCGGAAAACAGAGAAAGAGATCGGCGCAGCAGTCTTCGGTCCAGAGGACGAGGCGCTGGGCTTCGGCTGACGGCGCTGGCTCATGACGCTGGCTTCCACGCGACGGTTGACGGCGACGTAGGAGTTCGGCGCGCGCGCGGCTGGAAGACCCAATGCGAGAGACGAGGTTGACGGCGTCGGCAACGGAGACGCGACGCGAGGATTGGCGCAGGGCGACGACGCGCGGGAACTGCTCGGGCGTCACGCGGTGCAGAGCGGCAGAGGACGGCGCAACGCAGGATGACTTGGCGCGAGAGACGAGGCGAGCGACGACTCGCGGGGCGACGCGGGAGACGAGGACCAGAGGATCGCGCGGGGATCGAGGACTTCGAGGCATAGGGCGGTCGGCGTGCGGAGGACGACGGTTGCAGAAATTCGGCTTGCGGTGGAAGAAAGGAAGAGAGGAGAAATGAGATGAGAATTTGGGGCTAGGGTTGAGAGTATTTATAGGAGGGTGAAAAAAAAATAGGGGTTAGAAATTAATTTGAAATTTAATTAATGACCGCGAAATAATTAAAAAGGCTGGAGAGATTTAATTAGAGAAGAGATATTTAGAGACTCAAAAATTAATTATGGAATTTCTGGAAAATAATTTTAGTCAAACGTAAAAATTACGCGGACTAAATTATTTCGGCATCGGACCAATTTAGATAAACGGATCTCGAATTTGGACGGAATGAAGTTCGGAACGAATGAATTTTCAACAGAACGAAATATTGGAACAGACAATTTAATTGGAACAAAAATTAAAAAAATTGCCACTTTATTAATTCGAAAAATTTGGGATGTTACATATCGCATCTGCCGTTGCCCACCCTTGAGCAAATCAGTACATGCATGTATGACAGCCTTGTTGTCGATGTCAATATCAAAATGACCCTAGTTAAAAGTAACAATATTAAAGGAGGCTTCAAAGTATATAATCAACTTTCGTTGGACAACAATAAACTAAAATGAATTGAATGTACTAGGACCGACGTACCGCTACTTTGCCCATGTAGTTCTTGAGGTGAGCTTGAGATTCATCCTTCTTGTAGTGCTTCCAATGCGGAGGAATTGGGATGTGTTGTCTCAGAATTATTCCACCCTTGGATGCAAGCTTTGCAGCTTGCATAGGCGCCTCCGGCCTTTTCTTTCCTTTGGTAATGTGTACAGGGATCTTAGCATTTAAACCTCTACTTATTCTATCCAATTCTTTGCCCATACTTCTGCCCCAATTCCAGCGATGTGCCATGCCACTGTCATTTTCTGGAAATAAAAAGAGAAATTAGAAATTTAAGTTATGAAAAATATCATAAATTGCAGCTGTTTAGAACAGAAGAGAAACTTGCCTTTGTTGCATATCTCAATCTCGTCGCAAGGTTGGATAGTACAATCTTCAGAATTTATAGTTTGACAGTCATGCTCTTCATTAGTTGATTGTAACTCTTTTGTCCGCTGCCTTGTTTGCATTGGTGGTTCAATGTGATCCTCGACTGCCATCACTCTCTCTCTCTTTGTTGACATTCCATTAACAATTGAAGATAATGCACCGACACCAAGCCTATGCAACATCTGGTTGTTCCTCAACACTGTTTGTGCCCTCTCTTTTTCATATTCAGTTAGTGCTGCTTCTGCACCTGCAAAAAAAAATACTATTTGTAAGCTTCAGTGCTTAAAAGCTGATTACAAATGATTACAACATATTTTCTATTATCAATAAGATACCATGTACTGTCAACAAAGGATTAAAAATGTACTAAAATAGCTTTTCCATGTTATATAAACTATGCACTAAGATATGGTGACCGAAATCTCATTCTCTCATTATCAAATCACTTTGAATCTGAAATGAAACAAGACTCGACTATGAATGAACATAAGCAACAAATTGCTCTTTCCGCTCACATGCTTTTTCTGCCATAGAAAATTGCTCAGTCATACAAATTTACTAGCTAACAAAATTACTATTTTATCTCACAAAACTTGAACCTACTGAATAAATACTGACCTTTTAGTTGCCATTTGGTTGACGCCATCTTCTGGCCAGGGCCCATACTGCTGCTAGGGTAAGTGGATTTGGTGGCATCAGTGAAGAAAGGGGCGAAAGCAGGAAAGAATGGACAGGAGTGGCGGCGATGGGATGGGGCATCTGGTTGAGCCATCGGGTGGAGGCGGCTTCAGGAGGGGCAGCGTCGTGGTGGCGGCTTCAGTGATGAGATTATAAGGATCCTTGAGTCACCAAATGATTGCATTCAAATACCCCTATGGCCTCCAACTTTTCATGCAGGTTCTAGGGCATGGTGGAGTCGAAGTCCATACAATGAACTTAAGTCGAAGACGACTCCAAAACAAGAAAGGGAGGATGATGAGAACATCACTCATTTAGATACACATAAGAGTCCTCAAAGTAGTATTGATGAAACTCACCCACAATAGTTGAAATTAGAGGTGAGCTCGTTCCAAAAACACATGTCTTCCATCCTTTAAGAATAGATTGCTATCTAATAACTTTATTATGATTAAGAATATTGGAGAGAGTCAAACAAAGGATGAAGAAGGACTTGGAGATGTCTAAGATCAGAACCACACGTTCGACCTCGGAGCAGATCCAAACAACTCGGGTTCGAATCTGACTCGGGCTCCTGGAGCAGCCTACACTAAAATGGATGCCCCAGTCTCATACAAGCTCCATTTTAGATGTTATAGATATGGTTGGAAAGCTAACAAGAAAACCTTTCCAACGGCACTGGTCTCATCTTCAAATTCGATCGAAATCAGCGAGAATCGTTAAAATAAGAGGATGCCCAGAAACTTACCGGGTGCTGCGACACTATCTTTTGACCTTTGGGCTTTGTATCTTTTCTAAGCCTATTAGAGTTTGTCTCTAAGGTCGACCTAAACTCTATAAATTTAGTAGCTGCTGTCATTAGAAGGAGGTTTTGATTAATTTTCTCCTGTTTCCAAACAATTTCGCTGTTAACGGCTTGTTGGTTATCTAACTTCGTGATTCAATTCAGATTTCGTAAGTGAGTTGCGTTCTTCCATGTTCTTGCTTGTATTCTTTGATTCGCAGGCAGGGATTAGCCTTCTTGGCGAGCTCAATCATATGCGCTCGGTTGATAACTAGAGGAGAAGTGGTGCTACGATTGCGGGGTTCGAATCGTGTTGATTTGAAGCCGGATTGATTGTGTGTCGCATCTCCGCCAAATCGAGAGTTATCACGACCTGACAGAAGATCGAGAACCACATACACATCAAGTGGTAATCAGAGCTTCAGCTATACAGTCAGGTTCATATCTATCCTTGTTTATTTGACATTCATCCTATCATCCACAAAAAAGCCGCAACCAAAAAAATTAGTAGATCGCTACGTGTTTCCATGTCTAAGTCATGTTTAGCTTTTGCATAATTTTATTTCAAAGTCCACAGTGTTGAGTTTGTGTCCTTAGTTTATGTTTTGGTTGCTGGATTTCGTGATCTTTTTGTATCCAGATGTTTTTCTTCATTGTTCATCCACATCGTGTTTAGATCTGTTATCGTGTCACATCTGTTAATTGTTTCTTTTGCATTGAAAATTTATCCCACCCACCCACTCATATTTTGATCACAGCCACATCCACGCTTCATATAACCACGTCTCCATATTTATCCGCTGCTCAAACATCCACAAAAACGACCACAAAATTCGCATCCAATTTGAAATCCGAATCTGTTTTCAGCGTTTCAAACAAATTTGATTCGGAGATCCATCATTAAAATAGTCATAGCTTTTTTTTCTGTACTCCAAATTAGACATATAATTACTTTTTGGATATCTACAGAAAATTTTCCATCCTCCCAGGTCCTAGATTTAACAAATTAATAACAGAAGTTTCTGTTTTCGGGCTCCGAAGTTTTAGCACATATTTAACAGAAATTTGATATTTTCTCTAGACCACATCTTTATCATATTGATCTGAAATTTGGTCGTGTATCATCTTTTGTGCCTCTATTACAAAGAAAAATATCAGAAAAATAAAATAAAAATAAAAAAATTTGTAGACCAAGATGCCGGGAATTAAGCTTTGCTGAATTTTCAAGTGCTGAAAAAATTTTCTGAGTTCTGGAGCCTTATCATTTATGTTGTTGCTGTCCTCTGATATCTTCATTTATATTCTTGTAACATCTGGAATTTTTTTATAAGATTAGGCCAGCAACTAAAACATAATACTTAGAACACTTATTCAATATTACTATCTGTTATAGAATTGTGTTCCACTAATCATTATTTCAGCCCTCTAAGCTCCACATATATACCTCGGATCAGCACTGTATTTGACCCTGTAATTGTAGAATTACGACTCTCTGGTTTCTCCTACTACTGGTTGTACCATCCTTTGCTTTGCTTTAGTAAGAATCTTACAAGAGCTCGGTAAGGTATTTTCTTGTGCGGAATTTTCACCACCCACTCACTGTAGTTACAAGAATAATATTTTTGCTGTCTATATGCTATTTTCTAACCATGACAGGAAGAAAATGAGGTGAATATAATAATATTGCGACAAACTTTGCGAGATGTAATCTAACGCAAAGAGATGTTGCACATAATCAAAAGACGCATAAGTTTCAGACCATTGCTACATCATGTCCTAACACGAGTAACTATATTCTTTCATCTCTTACTTTATATGATGGTTTAGATTCTACTAAATATATTGTTTGAAAAAATGATATGGATAATCTATTTGGACAATGCCGTATGAGTGAAAGGAGAAAGCTTTTGAATGTTGGTCATGCATTAGTTGATCATGCTTTAACTTTGTGGCAACATTTCTATATAACAAAAAAATATCCTCTGACATGGAGTGATGCTAAAATTTTTATGAGAAAATTTTTTGTTGATATATCTTTGAAATCTATGTCTAGTTGTGATGAACACTCTCTGGAGGAGGAGTTTTCTACTGTACCTCCTATTGCATCTAACATTTTACAAAAAATTGAGATCAAACAAGAAGATGAAAGTGATACATACAAGAGAAAGAAGAGATACACAATGTTCCATGCATAGCCCAAGATGAGATTGATGATAACACACCAAAAGATATTGCTGAAAATGAGAAGAAAATTATTGAACATCGATCTAAAAAAAGTGACAATAGTTTTTTTGCTCTAAAATTTCTTGTCTATCCTACTTTTGTAAAACAACTGCTAATATCACCTTTTATCCATTTGTCTTTGTCACTGTTTGATTTGCTCACTAGTTGTTGTGATAAGAAAAGGTTATGTGCTGATATTTCTATTCTTCCTATGCAACAAGAAGTGAATGAATTTGAAACTCCTAATTTTTATCCATTCACTAGTGCTGAAATTAAACATTTCACACCCATTACATGTAAAAATGATGAGCAAAAATTGCTATTTTTTTGAAACACTGTGGGTTATATTGAATATGATTCTTTTCGTGACCTTGCTACAGTAGAGAGGATAATGTTTTTGAAACCTAAATTGCCTTTGTTTACTAGAACTAATTTTTATGTTATAAGCAATTATGATTCTAGAGGTGTCTTTATGGTGCATAGAGTTTATATTTGTTCAAATTTAAAGTCCTCTTGTATGATGAAAATAAATGACAAACTAGATGATGGAAATATAAAATGTCATGCCATGTTATATTTATCTAGTTTTTCTAAGACAACACACTTTATGGCTTCTCAAAAGAATGATCTTGCTGATTTTTGTGATAAAAATACTTTATGTGATGCTTTAGTGTGCAAAGATGCCATGTTTGCATTTTGTGATCTTTTTAGCTATTTGTGCGCTCCTGTTACTAAATATTTGCAGAAGTATCATAATACCCAAGAGAGAAAGCCGAGGACGGCTTTCCATCAAGAAGGAGATAATGATGAGATTATAAAGATCTTTGAGCCACCAAATGATTGCGTTCAAATACCCCCGTGGCCTCCACCTTTTCATGCAGGTTACAGGGCAGGTGGAGTCGAGGTTTAAACAATGAACTTGAGTCGAGGACGACTTCAAAACAAGAAAAGGAGGATGATGAGGACATCACTCTTTTAGATACACATAAGAGTTATCAAAGTAGTATTGATGAAACTCACCCATGACAGTTGAGATTAGAGGTGAGCTCGTTCCAAAACACATGTCTTCCATCCTTTGAGAATAAATTGCTACCTAATAACTTTATTATAATTAAGAATATTGGAGAGAGTCAAACAAAGCATGAAGAAGTACTTGGAGATGCTTAAGATCAGAACCACATGTTTGACCCCGGAGGAGATCCAAACAACTCGGGTTCGAGTCTGACTCGGGCTCCTGGAGCAGCCTGCACTAAAACGGATACTCCGGTCTCATACGAGCTCCGTTTTGGACGTTCTAGATATGGCTAGAAAGCTAACAAGATAACCTTTCCAACGGCACCAGTTTCATCTTCAAATTCGACAGGAATCAATGGGAATCGTTGAAACAAAATCACATCCAGAAACTACCCGAGCTGCGACACTATCTTTTGGCCTTTGGGCCTTGTATCTTTTTTAGGTCCATTAGTATTAGGGTTTGCCCTTAAGGTCGACCTAAACTCTATAAATTCAATAGCCGCTATCATTAGAGATAGGTTTTGATTAGTTTTCTCCTGTTTCCAAATAGTTTCGCCGTTTGACGGCTTGTTGGTTTTCTAACTTCATGATTCAATCCAGATTTCACAAGTGAGTTGCGTTCTTCCTTGTTCTTGCTTGTGTTCTTCGATTCGCAGGCAGAGATTAGCCTTTTTGATGAGGTCAATCGTGTGCGCACGGTTGATAACCAAAGGAGAAGTGGTGCTGTGATTGCGGGATTAGAATCGTGTTGATTCTAGGCTGGATCGATTGTGTGTCGCATCTCTGCCAAATCGAGAGTTATCACGACCTTACGGAAGATCGGGAACCACGTACACATCATTTAGGAGGGGCTTCAGGAGGGGCGGCGTCTGGTGGTCGTCGGGAGGAGGCGGCTTCAGGAGGGGTGGCGTCTGATGGTCGTCGGGTGGAGGCGGTTTTCGGAAGGGCGGCGTCTGGTGGCAGCGGCTTCAGGTGGGGCAGTGGTGCAGGTGGCCGGTCGGGCGTCGTCGAGCGGCAGCAGCCTTGTGGGGCGGCGGCCCTCGCAGCCTGGCGGGCGGACTTAGGGTTGATAGAGGTGGCAGCCAGATTCATATATATACTTATAAAAGTTTTTACCAATTTAGCCTTGATGGGGTAGTATGCAGTAAGAAACGGTGGTAGGTAGAAGCGTAATTGTATCCCAAATTTTTGGGGATGCTGCGCGGTTGAGCGAAATTTTCTCGCTTCTAGCACCAAACATTGGCCCCAGTTGACAGTGGCAATAAAGGAAAGACGCTCAGCACTGAAATACGCTTTAAAACGCAGAAGGCGTCTTATTTAAGTTTGTATTGGCTGTTTTTAAATTTTGCAAAGATAAAAAAATTTAAAAATATTAAAAATGTGTGGTGTGACTATTTTATACCAACTATAACATCTATATTTGTTTTTCAAATTTTTTTAATTTAATTTTTCATGAATGTATCTCTGATAGAGGCTATATAGCATATATGATAAGGAACCTAGAATCAAATTCAATGTGAATTGATCCAATGCAATTGTATGTATAGTAAAAAAAAATCACAAAAATTACTAACAAACATAATCCTAAGGTGCACATGCACACAAACAATCATTGAAAATTTCAGCTTTGTTGGAGTTTTACAAAAATGTGAATGAAATGTTGAAAATTGACCATTACTAAATGAATGTAAAATTACAAAACTGAACACTCATATTGTAATTAAAGTTGATCAATATGGTAGAGGATATTATTATAAAATTTTAGGAAAAAGAATTAACTCATTTGGACAACGCATGCAATTTCTATACAAGTTTGAAGTTTTAAATATGAATCAAAATGAAAAAGTGACGTTGCACAGGAACAATGCAAGAAATGGACCTGGGCACTGTGCTAACAGGTGGGACCAGCATATCAGTGTAAGGAAAAATTTAAATAAAATAGGTCACATCCACGTTTTTTTTCTCCCAAATCCCCATCGAGAAACAAACCAAGTTCTGCGAGGGGCCGCTGGCGCTGCTGCCTGTGACCGCGGGTCTGCTGGCGCTGCTGCCTATGACCGCGATGCCGCGTGCCGCTCATGATGCCTAGGCCACTGGTGCTACTCCATGGGGCCGTGATGCCCCTGCCGCTTGTGAATTGTGATGCCTCGGCCGACGGCGCTGCTGCATGCGACCGCAATGCCGCCGCCGCTCGTGATGCCTGGGCCGACAGCGCTGCTGCCCTGACCATCGTCCGCCGATGCCTCTGGGCCGCCAACCGCCGCCTGTGATGCCTAGGTCGCCGGCGCTGATGCTGCGACCATTGCCCGCCGGTGCCGCGTGTGATGGCCAGGCCGCCGCCGCCTGTGATGGATGGGCCGGCCGGCACCGCTGCTCTGACCGCTGTCGGCCAGCGTTGCTGCTGCGACCACTGCCCGCCGCCTGTGATGGATGGGCCGGCCGGCGCCGCTGCTCTGACCCCTGTCAGCAAGCAACGGCTCTGATGGCTGGGCTGCCTGCAGTGCTGCTCTAACCACTGTTCACCGGCAACGTCTGTGATGGCTGGACTGCTGGCAACACCTGTGATGTCTGCGCTGCCAGTGATGGCTTGGTTGCCGCTGCTGCCTGTTACCATGTTGTCACCGAGGTCCATCCAGCAAGTGAAAGAGCAAGTGCTGTAACTTGGGCTCAATTCAGTCTCAAAGTGTTGTAACTTGGGTTCAATTCAGGACAAGGTGCAAGTGTAGAAGACATTGTACCGCAGAGATATATGTTTAAACATTGGATGTCTCAGAAATCATTTTTAGGATCAATAGTTTAGTTGTTTTGTTGGTGAACAAGTTTGTTGTCCTCCTACCTGATGCATGTACTTGTTAATTTCGGGTATCATTTTGTCAATTCCAGAAATTTACCACGATTTAAAATGTCACATGAATACAGAAATGCAACTTGGCACATTGAGATGCAAGAATACCATGAATCATTATGCCTTTTGGAATCAACATGTCTTCTGTTTTACAGTACAAGGAATCAACCATTGAAAATACTAGAAATAATACATCGGCATAGAAGGAACTATACTACAAGAAAATTAGTCTTCTGTGAGAACAAAACATACAAGTTGAAATACAAATCAAGTCAGACATCCATAATTAAAAGAACTACTCGCTATCACTTTCTTCATCGTTGCTGATTTCAGGGCCTTCATTCTCACTAACATATTGCCATGCAGTGTCATCGCCTTCACTTGACTCATATGTTTGCAGTTCCCTATCCCTGCGGACCTCATCAACAACACTTGCATATACATTAAAACAGTCAGGATCATCCTCCACCTCATTTTCCAAAGTTCCTTCATTAATTTGCACATGAGGACCTACACAGTGATCATCTTGGTAGGACAATTCTGTACCATTGGGTCGACTTTCATCATCTTCGTTTTTAGCCACACTCCATAAGTGACTATGGGCAAATTTTTGAACTATGCTCCACCTTTCACCATTCTTAGTGTCTTTCAGGTAAAAAACCACTGTGGACTGTGTTGCAAGAATAAAAGGATCATCCTTGTACCAAAAACAAGCATGATTGATGCTTTTTAGAAGGCCATCATCTTTAATTCTACCCTTTTTGCTATCTGTATCAAACCAATCACACTGAAATAGAACCACTGTCCTCTGCTCCATCAAATGTGAGTTATACTGCAACTGAATAATATCTTTCAAACAACCAAAAAAATCAATATATTGTCCATTATGCGTACCCTCAGCCATGACACCACTGTTTTGAGTTCTTCTATTTTTCTCATGGTCAAAAGTGTGATACCGAACACCATCAACAATACAAGCTGAAAACAATCGAACTCGAAGATCTGGTTCACATGAAAGTGCATATAGATCATCACTGATATCTTCTCCCATACATATGTAACGTGATCGTGCAATCTGTACAAGTAAATATTTAACATGATGTTTTCATAATTCTTGAACTTGAAATATCCATATTTTACATGATGGAAAACTCACATGCTTTTTAAACCAGGAAGAGAACTGCTTCTCAAGGGCTTTTTCAATATCAGGAATCCCTTCTTTCTCCAGCTCTTGCCTACAATTCCTAAAAGTGCATATATAGTTAATAAATATCAGAGTAATGAACTAATACTTTTTTAAAAAAGGAAAGTGTATGAAGTACACATACTCTATGTATGGCTCAACCTCCGGACAATTATTTAAGACATACCATCCATTTTGTCATAATCATGTTCAAGATATGTAATCTTTGAAGCTCCAATTAAATCAACCCCATGTCGAAAAATAGATAGATCACCATTCCGCAAATCAACACGCTCTCTATTCCTGCCCTCTCGATTATGCCGTGTGTCCACATCATCAAAGTACCTCGAGCAATAAGCCATGCACTCATTAGCAACATACGCTTCTACAATAGATCCTTCAGGTCTTGCCCTGTTCCTCACAAAATGTTTCAATGTACACAACATTCTTTCTACTGGATACATCCATCCATATTGTACTGGGCCTCTAATAATTGCCTCTTCACGTAAGTGAATCGCCAAGTGCAAGCACACATCAAAGAAACGAGGAAGAAATATTTTTTCGAGTTTGCAAAGTTTGATTGGGATTTCGGCTTTCATCTTATGCAAAACATCAACACTTAGAGTTTTAGCACAAGTTACCTAATTCACCAATTGCTTCATATATGTCCTTATGCATAATTCCTCAAATAGAAGCAGCTAAGGTCCTCTGAAGTAGGATATGACAATCATGAGTTTTTAATCCTTGTAGGTTACATCCGTCGACAGATACATGTGTTCCTAAGTTGGAAGCATAGCCATCTGGAAACTTCACACTCCTTAGATAATCACAAAATGCAATCTTCTACTGTTTATTCATTGTATAAGGAGCATGTGGAACAGTATATGAATCTCCATCACGCTGTAAGTGTAAATGTGGTCTTATGCCCATGTCCTCCAAATCAAGCTTTGCACTAATAGTGTCCTTTGACTTCCTATGAATGCCAAGAAATGTACCAAGAATATAGTCACATATATTTTTTTCTATGTGCATCACATCAAGATTATGGAGCAACTTTAAACTTGTCCAATATGGTAAATCAAACAAGCATGACCTTCACTTCCAACATTGTGCATCTGCTTCCCGCTTTCTTTTTTTGCTCTCAGTATGCTTACCAGGTCTCACATCCTTGACCCTCTCCAGCTGCTCCATCAACTCATCTACACTAAATTCCTCTTGTTTGTCACGTTTCTCAATTTGACCATCAAAACATTTCATTCTCCTCCATGGATGGTCCCTTGGAAGGAAACGCCGATGTCCAATGTAACATAATTTATTCCTTATACTTTTGGTGCAAGGGTTTTTATCACAATGCACACAACTATAATAATCTTTTGTGACTCTACCTGATAGCACACTCAAAGCTGGATAATCATGAATGCACCATAGAACTGCAGCATGCAAATCAAACATAGTTCCAGTAAAAACGTCAAAAGTACGAACACCTTCCCAAAGCTGTAATAACTCTTCTATGAGTGGCTCTAAAGAGACATCAAAATCTTTTCCAGGGCATTGGTTGAGACCAAGAATAAGTAGGGTCATCATGAAATTAGATTATTCCATACATTCCCATGGAGCAAAGTTGTAAGGAATAACAAATACTGGCCATGTGCTATATGAAGAGCTCATGTTCCCAAATGGATTAAAACCATCTGTAGCAAGTCCAAGTCTGATGTTCCTTGGATTTTCTGCAAACCATTCATATTTTCTATCAAAGTCTTTCCATGCTTCACCATCAGCAGGATGGCTAAGCTCATTATCCACTGGATGCCTCTTCAGTTTGTGCCATTGTGCACTCTTAGCTGTTTTTTTTTTGATCCAAACATTCTCTTCAACTTTGGGATCAATGGAAAATGTCGTAATACCTTATGAGGGATCTTTTTCCTTCCATCTAGATGCACCACATACTGGACCTTTAGCAAGTTCTGCATAGTCTTTTCTAAACAAAACACAATTATTTGGGCACACATGAATTGAATCATATCCAAGTCCCAATGCACGAATAACTCTCTTTGCCTCATCATAGGATGCAGGTAGGGAACATTCTGGGAATGACGATGATAGCAACTTCAGAATTGCTGTGAATCCAACATTACTGATTCGATAAAATGACTTTTTATGAAGTAGTTTCACCACAAAAGAAAATCTTGTACAAGGTGCACTAGGGTAAAGTTGCTTCTTCATCTCATCTAATACAGCTGCAAACATGGATTGCTTTTCATCTTCTTTCTCAGCTGTATGCAATTCCTCTAACATCTCTGGAATTCTATCATCATGGTCTTCGTCATCCTCATCCACTCCAATATCCTCATTATTGAAACCAATATGCTCACCATGATTACTTGCCTTTTCAGCATCTTTTGATTCTCCATGATTAATCCACACTGTGTACGTGCTTGCCATCCCATTAATGTATAAGTGATCCTCCACAACTCCTTTATGTGCATAAGCTTGATTTAAACACCGCCGGCATGGACAAAGTATCTGTTCACTATCACCAAATCTCTGTGAAATGAAGTCCATGAATTCCCTAACTCCATCCAGATGTGACTTGCTAAATAGCCTACTATTGATCCAACTTCTATCCATCTGCGCAAAATAGAGATGGAAAAAAATTATGAGCAACTGGCATGTTATTGACCAAATCTGTAACCAACAAACGACTAAATTATGAAATCCACAACTACAACTTCTACATGTTCCATCCAAATTTATCCAAAAAAATAGGATACTGAAAAGGCATTATACCTTTGCTGCAGAGATGAATTGTGGACGGCGCAGCGGTGTAATGTTCAGGATGGCGAATGGCGCATGAACACGGCGCGGCCAAACGGAGGGCACAGGTGGTGCAGCAGAGGCGTAGGAGGAGTGGTGCAGGCACGGCCCAGTTGGGCGCACGCGGCGCAGCATTGAGGACGGCGGATGTCGGAGGTGGGGGCGGCGCAGCGGAGGCACAGGAGGCGTGCCGCAGCAGACGGGGCAGGCGCGGCCCAGCGGAGGGCGCACGCGGCGCACCAGGAGGGCGGACGTTGGAGGCGGGGCGGCACAGCAGAGGCGTGCAGCCAACGGAGCAGGCGTGGACGTGGGAGGAAGCCACAGGGAGCAGACACGGCGTACGGGACAGCGAGGGCGGCCCGGCGAATGGAGATGTGGGCGTGCGGCGCTGAAACGATTCGCTCTGGATTCGGATAAGTCCCAGATGGAGTCACGGCCTGTGATTTGTAATTTGACTCTCTTTTATAGATAGGTTAATGTTTACTTTTATAACA
>BCLH01000024.1:0-44762 GCA_001602315.1 Zoysia pacifica
GGTCCGGGTGGAGGAGTCGTCGGCTCGCCAGCGCAGCCGCGCGGCAGAGCAAAGGGCGTCTGGGGTGGGTGCTGAACTTATCAGGTGAGGATTCATCGATGGATAAATGGATTACCTTTGCGTAGTTTTTTTCTTTCAACTGGAGATTACTTCTTCGTTCTCCTGGATCTGCTGGAATTTGCTGGTGGCGTGTTCTTCGTTGTGGTCCAATAAGGTGCTTGACTGGGAGTTTTAGTGAGCAGAAATGAGGCGTTGTGCTGGAGCGTTCGCGAGGAGAAATGGGTGCTTGACTGCTGTGTTTCGTGAGCACAAATGAGGCGTTTTGCTGGAGTGTTCGTGAGGAGAAATGAGCAGTTCAGACGTATATCAGTGCTATTACGAATTCTCCGGAAGGACCTGTAAGCTAGCGTGCAAAGAATTCTGAGATTTAGACAGTAAAGACTAGAAACGTTAATAAAGGAATAAAAAACGCAGAAATAGAAAAAAAATAGGAATGAGAAAAACGTAAAAATAAAAAAAAAATTAAGAGGTTTGAAATGCAGAAATATAAACTTAGAAATAAAAATATTAGTGAAACTTAAATAAGTTTTTATAAATTGTATTATTATTATTTATAGCATATAAATTAAAGATGTGTTTTTTAAGCCTCATCTACTTCTTCACTATTTTGGAATTCTTTTTTAAATGATTAATCTTCAAAAATTCAAAAAAGTTCTCTTGAGTTCTAAAAGTTTTTTAAAATTATTCTGTTTGGTTTGTGTTGTGGTCAAGTTCTTCGTGTAAATATCCTCTAAGTTACTAAAATTCTTTTATTAGTTTTCAAAGTTTTCTAGTAAATTTGTTTTATTAGTTTCAAAAATTTTAAAATTGTTTCGTTTCTAAAGGTTTTTAAAACTATTTCATTAGATTTGTCTCGTTGTGCTCTTTTGTGTCGGTGACTACCAAGTTATTTTCGATATTTTTAATATTAACATGGCGTGAGGAGAGAGAGCAGCAAGCAGTGGACAGGAACGCAGCGAGCGCGCGAGCCATTCCCTCGATTCCGATCGCATTTTTTTATTCCCGTGAAAGAGCAGCTCTTCGCTTCCTTTCCTCCGGAACGGCAGCGATCGTTCCTCCGTTTCAAACGAGTCCACTCATTCCCTTCCAGAGGAACGATTGCTGAGAAAATTCCTTCGCCGTTTCCAGCGTTCCAAACGCGGCCTTAGATAGTAAAGATTTCAGCGGATGGAGAAGGATTTCCGCAGAAGAAAAGGGTTCAAGACTGGGCGTATTAATCTGTAACACCACGGCCTGCAAAAAATAATTGTCAGCCCATTTCAAAGTCAGAGCCCGTGAGAAATCAATTCGCAATCCGACCCACCCCACCCCGGAGATCTCGTGCTCCTCCGGTGCTCTGCTCTGCACGGTTCTGGGCGTTCCGACGCCTGTCCACTCCGGTGCTAAATCCCCAAACCCTAGTCCCCCTCCACCTCCTCCGCCATGGACGACCCATCTACCGCTGCCGTGGAGCTCGGGGCACCCGCCTCGATGCCTCCGCCGGCCGCAGGGGAGGCTGACGTCGCTTCGGCGGAGGAGGCCGCGACGGCCGCGAAGAGGTGGCCCGGGTGGCCCGGTGACAGCGTGTTCAGGCTGGTTGTCCCGGTGCTCAAGGTGGGGAGCATTATCGGGCGGAAGGGCGAGCTCATCAAGCGCCTCGTCGAGGAGACCAAGGCCAGGGTCCGCGTCCTCGACGGTCCCGTCGGCGCCACCGACCGCATTGTGAGTGCTAACTTAGCGAAATTTGATCGGATTTTCCTTCAGATGCCTGATTGAGACAGCATGTTTTACCGGTTTGAGCTTTCTATTCCTTGAGTAAAAGTAGGAGGAGGTTTTTTCGAACGACTTTTACCTGTCCGAGATGGTTATGCTGATGGCTGTCAAAGTCAACATCTTAATGCGATAAAAAATTCGGATTATATTTGGAGTGGATGTTGTTTCAGTGTGTTTGTGTGAGTCAGTGTGTTGGTATTTGTTGTGAGGGCTGTAAGTACCAGGGAGGTTATGTTCTTAGATGTCCGTCTTCAATATTAGTACTAGTGATATAAATTTGCTTGCATACAACAGTATGATTATGTTAGCAGCTGCCCTTCAATGTACTTTATGCTATTTTGTTCATGTGAGTTATTCCAGAAGGGGCTGATGAAAAGTGGTTGTAGTTGTCTTTTTGTTCAGTATAATTAGGCAAGCTAATTATTCTGTGTGCTGTTGGCTCAATGAATTCAAATATGATGTTGCCTAGCCCTTTTAGCCATTCTTGTGGAGCTATCCTCTGTTCCCTTTTACTGATGTAGTGAGTCACGTGCTTCGTGCTATCCTATGGATACTTTTACTGAATCACCATTTGGGATATTTCAGGTTTTGGTTTCTGGAAAGGAAGATCCAAGCTTGGAGCTGCCTCCAGCTATTGATGCTCTGATGAGAGTTTTTAAGCGTGTCAATGGAATAACAGATGGAGCTGCTGAGGGCACTCAGCCAGCTACCACATCTGGCGCATGTGCTGCCCAATTGTTGGTTCCTGGAGCTCAAGCAATTAACCTAATTGGGAAGCAAGGTGCTACAATCAAGGCTATCCAAGAGAACACGGGTGCTACAATACGTGTTATTTCAATAGGTAAAGTACTATGGGCTGATTATGCTGTGTCATACAGTTGATCACCTTACCATCAAATTTTAGTATATTATCTTCTTGTCCCTACTTAAAATAAAATGGTGTATTTGCAGCTAGATTTAGCTATACTTAACTATATATTCTTAGCACAACAGTGTATTCACCCCTTTTAGTATCTTATTTTCATGATCTTTCCTAGAAGTCAATGACGTATTTGCAGCAAGAATTAGCTATACTTGTTCCAAATCACACGCGAATAGCATAGAAGCATATCACCCATTTTATAGCCTTTGACAAATTGTCTAATCTTAAGTGACGCAGTCATCATTATGGGAGGTCTTGCACCGTGAGCACTCATTTTGTCATGCTATTCTGTCTAAATATTTATAAGCTTCACACTTATATCTGTTGTTTTGTGCATAATTTGATGAACTAAAATATACTGTTGGCCACTTAAGGAAAACTTGTATTGATAAATTTTAAAGTTACATTATCAAGAACACTATGGCATAAAAATTTAAATAGTGGTCCACATTTTTCTTTTTGTACAAAGGTGTTTGTACTTTAACGATAGACAATGATATGTTGATTCAACCTTCGTAAAAATAAATGATGGTTATTCTTGGCTTATAAATATTTGTAGATGAACGCGAGCAACCATTCTATATAACTGAAGATGAAAGGATAGTTGAAATACAAGGCGAAACAGAGAAAGTCCTAAAAGCACTTCAAGCAGTTTCTAACCATCTGAGGAAGTTTTTGGTTGACCATAGTGTACTCCCATTATTTGAAAAAACTGTAAGCATGCATTTAAATCTTGCCGCGCTTTGCCAGCCCACCCTTCAAATTATTTTTAATCCAACATTTATTTCTATATGTTTTTTCAGAATACTAAGACAGTGAGCCAAGATCACAGCAGTGATAGTTGGAGCGATATGTCACATCACTCTATTTTCCCTGCACAAGTAAATCAGCCACCATCAGTACTTGATGAATATAGTCTTCCTGTGAAGAGGGATTCTTTGTATCTTGAACGAGAACCTTTGGCAGATCATAGCTTTAGTCGCTCAGGTGTATCACTTTATGGAAGAGATCCTGCGTTGTCAACACTACGACCCTCTGGGATTCATGGTGTCAGCCCTCTACTTACACAGGTCTGGACTATTTCAGCTTTCTATGCATCTTCATTTCTTTCTGTAAGGTATTTGCTGGAATGAACACATTTCACTTCACTTGGTTTGCTGAATGCACTATACATCCATTTATCCTTTCAGATAGCTGACAAGAATGAACCTTATGCAGATAACTCAGACCATGCAGATTCCACTTACCTATGCGGAAGACATTATAGGAGTTAAAGGAGCTAACATTGCGTACATACGAGCTAGTAGCGGGGCTGTAGTCACAATTCAGGAGAGCCTGGGTAGCCCTGATGATATTACAGTCGAAATAAAGGGGACATCATCACAAGTACAAGCTGCCCAACAGCTCATCCAGGTAATAGGGATGATGTATTTCTTGAAATGTTGATTTACGCTATTGTAAATTTGTTGACACCTTCCCTTCCTCCAGGACTCCTTGGCTGCACACACAGAACCAGTCAGGAGCAGCTATCTGGGAGTAGATCCAGTGTATAGATATTCAAAGTATGGCAGCTCCACCTATTCATCGTCATCACAGTATGGCAGCTCCACCTATTCATTGTCATCACTACCATCTTATTCGAGCATTGAAGACAGTAGATATTCATCTTCAGGACTGGGAGGTCCGGGCGGGTATGGTTCAAGTTACCGCTACTAGTAGCAGTTCATGGTTAAGCTTGATAGCACCATGTCTCTGCTCCTTGTTTTTCTAAACGGTTTTAAACGACCGTTTAAACCTGTTTAAATTGTAAACGGAGGGTGCCCGTTTAGGCCGTTTAACCGTTTAATCTCGTTTTGAGCTTGATTAAACCGGTTTAAACTGCCGTTTAAACTGAAAAAAAAACTAAACGGTGGGTCACCGTTTAACCACCGTTTACATTTAGGATTTCATGATCTCTGTTCCTGGGTTACAGTTGTACAAGCCCGTAAATATTCTGCCGACTTTGTGTGCTTGAGCGGAATTTGTATCCCAGAACACATTGCAGGATCTGCATGTGTTGTTGAAGTGACAAACAGATGCGTACAGTCTTTTTACCACCCAAAACTTATGTACTCGCTCCAGTTTTAAACTATAGACATAGTTGACTTTTAAACTTAATTTTGACTATTTATTTTACTCAAAAAGGTATGGTAAATAATATATTTGTTATAATTTACTTTTATCATTAGTGATTCAGTGATTCTCAGAAACGAAGAGGCTGAGAGTTTAAAAAAATAGCTTTTAAGTGATTCTCTGTTTTAATTTTAGTTTATACTTAGAGAATCATTCGTTTTATTTAAAAAATTTGTTTAAATATGTTAAATTTGAAGTTGTGATTTAAATAAGTCTCATGATAAACCAAATTATAACAAAATATACGGTATATATCAAAAAATTTTGAATAAAATAAATAGTAAGTCAACGGCAAGAACGGAGAGAGTAACCAATAATTCTACATATTTAAATATTTTTTAAATAAGATGAATTATCATCGCAGAAGTGGTGTCAATATTTTAAAACTAGATAACTAAGATAGAGTAGTTTTCTTTGTTTAGCATTTCTTTTCTTTCATGACATCAAGTTTAATAATGTAGGAGAAATTTGGATACAGCCTATGAATCCATGTCTGCAATATCTCGCTGCTGCATGTTGTTGCTTTAGCGAAACTAACCCAGCACGCTGCGTAACGAGATATTGACTTGACGACCTGATTTGAGTCTACATCTGACAGAAGGAATTGAATGTGTTTTAAAGATGCAGCTTCAATGGATAATTTAAGATAACCCTCTCAACTATCGATGCTAGTTCACTCTACCTATAATTTTTAAAATCAGATTTTTGACCTTCTAAACTGTTGAAAATTATAGATAACCCTTAATCAAGATGGTTTCATGTTTACGACCCCACGTGTCAATTTAAAATAGATCTACTTTATCTCCTCAACTAAATTACACTTACTTTAAAATTAGACTTTTAATCACCCAACCCCACCCCCACCCCCAAATCATTGAAAAAGATCTCGATAAACCCTAGGCTTTCTCAGATGCAGTTTTAATCCACAATTCCACATGAATACATAGTAAAATTACATTTGAAACAACTTTAAGAGTTACTCTCTTCGATTTTTAATTGATGTCGTTGTTTATTTTTAAATTTAACTTTAATTATTCGTCTTATTTAAAAAATTTGCTCGAATGTGTAAAATTTTAAGTTGCGATTCAAATAATTCTAATGATAAATCAAATTATATCAAAATATATGAAATTTATTAAAAAAATTTTAAATAAAACGAATGATCAAAGTTGAATTTAAAAGTTAACAACGACATCAGGTATTTATATAGTTTTTAATATTTCAGAGGATTAAAAGTCTAATTTTAAAGTTTAAAAAGTAAACCATTAATGATAGTTGAGGAAGTAAAATAAACTTGTTACAAACCAACGTATAAAACCATAAACAGTGAAACCACCTCCAAAACTTTCGAGAGTTATCTACACAATTTTCAATAATTTAAGAGGTCAAATATCTGATTTTAAATTTTAAAAGGTGAAATAGAGCAACATCAATAGTTAAGAAGGTTACATAAATTTTTTTTTAGGCAGCTTAAATTTGAGTTTCAAATTATGCTAAACAAGGTACTTCACCGTTCTTAAATTATTGTTGCCGTTAGCTTCTAATACCAATCTCAATCATTCATCTTATTAAAAAAAATATGATAAATTTTATATATTGTTATAATTTACTTTATCATCAAAAATACTTTAAACATGACTTATAATTTTACAAATTTAAACTAATTTTTTGAATAAGTGAATGATCAAAGACGATGCTAAAAGTCAACGATAAGGAAATATATAATTTCACGGTGACAACGATTGAATTACGACAAGGATAGATAATTGATGAGGTCCTTCAGAATCATGTCATTCAAGCAACATCTGCATCTATAACAAAGCAATATTCATTCTAACCCGATCGCAATCACGAATCTTAATAAAATAGCAGGGGGATTCAATGGACCAGTTAGTGACTTCATGCGGCCGCCAATGCCTACTGTTGTGTCGTTCAAACATGTCCAACTAGCCCATCCTGCAGTGAATATATGCACGGTAAAATTAGTTGCCATTGCACAACCACACATCACCCCTGAATTCAAACCAAACAATACAGAAATATGAACCAAGCATCCTAGCTCAAAATATGGAATTGCACATAGGAGTATTACAAATCCAACATTCAATGTGCTACCAAGCTGTACTCCCCTCCATTTTAGAATAGTTGTCGTTAGGACAATAATTCCAGTTTAAAAATGAGCTAGAGTTGTTAGTTCCAAAGACACGGGGATACGTCTTTACTAAATTACTGTGTATTTTGTACGCATAGAACATGCAACATCAAACAGAAATAAATATTCAATGAAAGGCAACTCCTACCGTATAAAACAAAACATGCTCCCCAGGGAAGCATGCTGAAAGGCACAAATATGGATCCCTACCTTGTAAAGACGATTCTCAACATCTAGATAGGAAGAAAGAACATAAACTATTAGAACAGGATCATATTGAAACAGAATAATTGTTAGTTAATATTTTTATGACAAACATAAACAGACAAACTAGCCAGAAAAGAATAGTAACTTCATGAAACAGATGCTTAGATAATTGGAAAAGAGGTGCATACTTTCTCTTTCTGTTTCCCATAGGATTTCTCATGTCAGTCTTCGGGATAGTGTTGCCAGGAGTTCCAACAAACTGCATAGGAGACATTGCAGATGCACCGGTTGCTGCCACAGGTGGCAAAGACGGAGGTGGCGCAGGAACTGGTGGAACAGCAGGCGTTGGCACTGGTGCTGGCGGGGGCACAGTTGGGGGTGCTTGTGAAGGTGCAGGAGCAGGAGTTGGTTCTGGAGGAGGGCGTGGTAATATGTGCTTCAACCTATTATTCCTGTAGTTTTTCCAGAAGAAATATTGCTGCCTGTGAGCAAGCTCCTGTCAAACAATGAGCTGGTAAGCACTAGTTTCACACACATTACCATACATAATAGACTAAAAAGAATACCAGCCACAGCAAATTTTATAGATAAAATATGCAAACAAATTGTATGCTTAAATACCATCTAAGTCTAGTGTCTCATAGCAAAGTTCACCTTTAAGTTTTCTTAACAGTTCCTATGAAAATAAACATATTTTTGCAAAAACGTTTTGACATGCTACAGTAAGGAGTAATATGGTCCAAATGCCCGACTCCAGTTAGATTTGCAAAGGAGAAATGAGGTTCCCTGTTCATAAACAGAAAGTAGTGACTGGTGCATGTGTGTGGTTCTATGCCAATTGAGTCAAAAGATTACCTTGTTTGCTGGATGTGCCATTGCATTCCGGAAATTCGCATTTTGGAGCAGCTCAAGAAAGAAAAGGCAGTGTGGATACCTGTTTTGCAAGCACGCACAATGAATAAGTTGTTTCATCAGTGAGCATATTTACTAGAGACAGACAAACAAAATTGTAGCCTCACATTATGTATTTGATGTATTCTGGACGTTGCCAATATTTAAGGTATTTGAGGTACCCGATAAATGCCTCATCCTCGAAATATCTATTCTGTGCTAGATCTGTTTGAACAAAACAAAATATTACACATTTCCAGGAGGCATAAATCAACTAATCATTGAGGAAGACAAAGGTAATAAGGACCCAGGAGGCAAAACGTAACAACTAAATTCAAGTAATGCCACAAGCAAAGCCACAGCTTTAACACGTTATAAAAGCTGTCTCAACAGTGTGTTGATCAAGAGGCCATCACATGCACACTGTCACTAACCAACTAAGACACTAAATTTATAAATTCTCTCGGTGCTACTACCAGTTGCAATGCAAACTAGAAATTGGAATTCACAAAAACCAAAGTAGCTAGGTGTTGATTGAGTTCCCACCCAACACTGGTTCACCAGATGCCTGCAATATCCAAGAAGCTAGAATATCCTAATCCAGGTGAAGCTAACCATATTTTTGGGCCGATTTTGATGTGAAGAGTGAATAATACAAAAATTGCTAAGCAATATAACCTCCCTTTCGTTGAGGTTACTGACCAACCCAAACTAAACTTATACTTCTCTGATTCCTACGAATTGCTAATTATTGCAGAAGCTCCCCTCATCGAATTGGTCATCATAACTGAAGAAGCTAGGTTCCCATCAACGTTGGTTTCCAGCAGCATGCCAGCCCAAGAAGCTAAACCTAAGCAGGTGAAACGGCAGGGAGAGGGGAGGCGGTAAGCAACATACAGTGGATGTAAGTCGGGTTGGCGAGGCACTGCACGAACTCGAGCTCGAGGAGGAACCGCTGCCTCCCGTCGTCGGGGTCCTTGTACGGAGGCGGCTTCCCTGCCCCCTCCGGGGCGGACTCGACGCCGGCCATGGGCTGCTCAATTATTCGAATCCCCCAATCGGCTTCTGAAATCGAAGTATGGGTGCGTAGATCGAAATGTTAGGGTTCTACGGCGCACAAAACCTACAGCAGTCCGTTTGAATAAGCAGTCTATACGACTCCGGTGGAGGCCTTGGAGGAGGGACGCTGGATTACTGAGTCTAGTCGCCGGCGGCGAGGTCACCCACGATGCGGCGGAGCAAAAACTGGCGGAGACGGGGGAAGTGAGAAAGACCTCGAGCAGTCGAGTCCGCAGGTGGCATTTGGATACGGAAAATAAGGAGTGAGATTGGAATTGAGAAATTAATAAATGATTAGAGTTAATAAGATGCAATTGAGAAATTAGCTGTTCGTTAAGGCTCGTAGGAGTACTTAGGAGGAGCATGTCTCTAGGTGTTGTTTTTGATTTTTTTAAAATTAATGAATCACTCGTTTTACTAAAAATATTTGAAAATAAAAAATAAATTAATCAAACTTAAAATACTTTTAATAATAAATTGATTGTCAATAAAATAAATACTTTTAAAAAATATTTTTAAATAAAACGAATAATAAAAAAATTAAAATTAAAATGACATTTATTTGAGACGGAACGAGTACTTTTTATTCCCAACACCTGTAAGGAGTCGGTCAGCTGGGGCCCAGCTACCGCCGGCGCTGCCTACCGCCTCTCAGAGTAAATGCCATTATTTCTCTCCATTCTTCAACCTCCTGTACCTCTGCTCTGACGCGCCGTCCAAGAAGAGGCCGAAGAGGTGAGGCTGCTCGTGGGTCTTGCTGAGGATTGCGTTTTTCTGCGCTGTGGATCACCGGTCGCCCCAACTGCTGCTCCTGACCATGCGTCTTCCTCGCTTATCCTTCGCTGCTCAACGTATGGATGTGCTAAATCTGAGCTTTGGCGAGCCGAGTTCGAGCTCAGTCGAGCTTTGATCGAGCCGAGTTCGAGTTTTATTATAAGCTCGGTCACCATCCTAGGCTCGTTCGAGCTCGGTTCGGGAACATGACGAGCTCGAGCCTATAACACCTGAGTTCAGCTCGTGGACAGCCCTAATTAGGATTACATTTAATAGGATGATAAAATGAAGGGCACAAACTTTCTCTTTCGCTTTCTAAATCTCACTTGGGACCGAACCTTAGCTCGTGTGGCAAAGCTGCTCGGTGAGAGTGCTGTCTGCCCCGTTTGATTTTGAATCGTAACTCGAGTGTCTCACTTGAGAGTTATTCTTGTGTTTATTTCGCAGGTACTTGAATAATGTGTAGAGCCAAAAAAAACTGCGACACTCTCATCGCCGGCGGAACCTATGAGTCTTTATCGATCTCTAAAAAAACGCGTAGTGCATAAATAGTTTATAGAGATTTAGAGGGGGTGCAGTTGTGCGAGCCGGATCTACTACCGCACGGCAAGCTACTGCCGAGTCGCTGTCGGTGGATTCGGGGTTCACACGGCAGTGGATCCCGGCGTGCGGCTGTGTAGTAATAGTATAGTATATTTATATAATAGTGTAATTTAATACATCACATATAAATTTTTAGCATCAATAATAATGATGTAAAGCAATAACAAAGTAACAGTAATAACACATACTTTTATCAAAATATAAGTAGAGAATGTCATAATTATAAATAAAATATTGTGAAAGCAGGATCATGACTTGGTTATCTGTCAGGTTCCTGCCACCTCAGCGAGAACCGATTCGGACATGCCACCACCACGAGGCCCTCCTCGGCGTCCTCGCTCCACCAAACCTCTCTAACGACAAGCTTAGTAAGCCTCTCATCGACAAGCTACACATCGTTACAGAGCAACACTTTGAGAGTTTCCTTCTGCGGCCCCTCGCCTTGGGCCCTCTAGCGGTCTCGCCGCCCCATAAAGACGCACACGGGAAGGTGAGAAGTATGCGGGGAGGAGATAGACGGGCGGGAAGGAGAGCAGGTGGGCGGCCTGGTGCGCAGTTGTCTTCTTTTCGAGCAGTTTTGAGGGAAAAGGGGAAGGCAAATAGATAAGAATTGAACGCATACTCGTACAGAGCTACAAATACGGATTTTTCTGTGTGGCCACGTGGGACGATTTCTCCTTCGTGTTTTTTTGTTTGCGTGGGCAGCTGGGCCTTCGGCCTTTCCTTCTACGTTTTTCTTCCGTACAGGCTCTCCAGCTGGCTCTGGGTGCAGCTATTAAAAAACAGGGGGTGTGAATGCGAGCCAAGCACCTGCATGTTACACGCCATTTCCTGTTTGGGTCTGGGTGCGGCCGCACCCAGTACTCCCAACGTAGCTCCGCCCATGGGTCTAGCGTACGCACGGGGTGTGTGTTATGTGAGTGTGTAGTGTGGGAGCAGGTGTGAGTGTGTACGTTTAGATACTATAACTGTTAATGTAAGATGTTCAGATTAAAAAAACTATATCTCACTCTTTACATATATGAATCCAAACACTACTGCAGGGTTTACAAAAAGTTCAAATCGAATTGGTTTTCATGGTTTTTTGGAAACCGATCTGTTTCAATTTGAATGGACGATTGGTTTCATTTAAATAATTCCAAAAAATTTAAAAACTGAAAATCGATCAAACGGATCGATAAATTGGTCAAACCTACTGAAAACCAGTGAAACAGGTAGAAAATCAGTCAAACTAATTTAGATTCAAAATTCAAAAAATTGAAATTGAAAAAGGTCAGTAAACCAAAAAAACTGAGTGGTTTTTATTTTAAAACCTGATTTTTTTTCATTTATTTCAATTTTTATGGTTTATTGTAACGATTTTTCCAGTTTTCAAGCAAACCAAAAGAAATCAATTTCAGTTTTTCCCCTAGGCCCATCATAGAAGAAATCAAGCAATTAAAAGGTCCATAGGGAGAAGGCACAGATCTCATTCCTATTTAGCGTTTTTTACTTGTCATCTTAAGGGCAACTACAATGCATATGAACTACCAGTACCACATCCATATAAGTAGAATCCACAACAACAAATATTAGTTTTGGACTACTCACACAATGGTATGTTTTAAAATATGAGTGGAACCAATAGCAATAACTTATGTATGGTAGTGGAGGATGAGAAGAAAAATTATATTTTTTAATTTCTTACAACCAGTTCATAAGCTTATGATTAACTCTTATGAATTATCTTCACAATGTACTACCTGCGTTTCAAAATATAAGTATTTTTAAGTTTGGATAAGATTAAATTCTTTTAACTTTTACTTAATGATACTTAGAAAATTACATGATTTTTAATATAAAAATATTTTTTTATGAAAGCTTATTTCATAATAAATTAAAAAAATATAATTTTTTAATAATAAACCATTATTAATTATATGTTATCAATAGTGAAAGTAATAAAAGTTTGACTTTAAATAAATCTAGAAATGCTTATATTTTTGCGAGGGGGAGTATATTGATATCAATAGCACATTTTTATACTTTGTAGACCAATTTAAAGCAACATTGTGGTTGCACTAAATGCGGACACAGAAATTAAGAAGAGCGAAAAATGTGGGGTGCTCTAAAAACGATGAGATGAGAGATAAAAATAGAGATGTATTGAAAATTGAGAAGGGATAATTACAACAATAGAAAATAAACACACAAGATCCATTCAATAAAAAAATATAAATTCAGTGGCTCAATCCTCGGAAGTATCTACGGGATGCCAATTCTATTGACAAATGAATTCTCTTGTTCAGTGTTGTGGAAAATATATTTGAGCGCTAAATCTTTCAAAATTCTTATACAATTCAAACAGTTTTTAAAATGTCATTTATAATATCTATATTTGTACAACCCACTAACTATCAAATTTGAATCTTCATCGAACCACAACATCTTTTTTGTTTGCATCGTTCGATCATGAGGCTCTAATTGATACTGACCGTTCATTCTATGCCTCTTTATTTAACTTTTTTTTCTCTTCCCCTTCATCTTTCACTGGCTGCCACCCTCTATTTAATCTCCGCCTCACATCCACTTTTGCTCAATCTGACCTTCTCTCTTCCTCAATCCACTCACACCCTCCTACTCGATCTGTGGTGGCACTACCTTAATGGATGTTTCGTTCAAATTTTATGAATAAATGTAGGTAAAAAAACTTTAAAATTTCAAGCAAATATGATTAATCAACATATCTTGTGAGCTCAAATAAATTTTATTAAATAGTTCTCATATGTTTTAATTTTTTTATCCATTATGATTATTTTTTTGAACTTTTCTTCATTCAACCATAATAAATCATCATCACCATTATAAATTTTTGCAGCAACACGTTGAGAAATCATCTAGTTATTGTATAGAATGAGTGCATTAATGTTTATAAACTAAAGCCTTTTTCTGACAACAAATATATAACTGTATACAAAATCTTTGATGCAATGTATTATTATTATTATTTCATTTTACAGATGCATGAATCTTTTCTTTGAAAGTACATACGTTCATAACTGGTTCACCAGAATTACGATGACAGTGCTACAAAGCAAGTACTATACATAAATATTTCCTAGTAAATTGTCTAGTGAACAAACTCGATCGGAGTGTTTAAGAAGATAATTTAAGGATGAAAATGTGTTAAGGATCATGAAAGAAATTAGGAGGATAAAAGGAGGGGAAAATGGCGACTGAGTCCATTTAGAAGCGGGAGGATACTGCATTTTCAATTGTTTACCTGCTTTAATCTAGTACTGTACTCTCTTCGTTTCTTAATTAATGTCGCCGTTGACTTTTAATATCAACTTTAACTATTCGTCTTATTAAAAAATCAGCTCAAATATGTAAAATTTTAAGTTATGATTCAAATAACTCTAATGATAAATAAAATTATAGCTAAATATATGATATTTATTAAATTTTTTATAACACGAACAATCAAAGTTGGAGTTAAAAGTCAACAGCGACAATAATTAAAGAATAGAGGGAGTAAGTTTTATTTGCCCAAACGAAAACCTGCTGAAAATTGAACTAGTTATAAATAGAATAAAGTGCAACTTACTTTTCTCAAGTATAGCCAAAGTTCAAATAACTTTTTAAACCATGTTTTAGTTTATTTTACCTAGTAAAACATAAGTTTAGGTTAAATTACCTCTTTACGTAATTTGTTTTTTTTTTTAAATACACAAACATAATTTCAAGATCAAACTTTACAAGATTGTAACTGTTTAAAAACCTGGCTCCTCCAAATGCTACTGTGGGTCGCACCTTTAGTTGGTTTGATAAACTAGCAAAATTAGATGATGAGATTTTTTTTCATTTTAGGATTTTGAGCAGAACCACTTATTAGTAACAAAGATTTAAAAACTTGCATCATGTAATATAGTTGCAGCTCCATATAAATTAGCGTCTGACCGTGATTCTATTTGATTCGATCGGAAAGTATATACAGCTCTTCCCTGTTAGAAACTATAATCCCTGGGTGTAAAGAAAGAAAAAACTACAATCCTATCGGTGTTCTGACTACCGGTACAGTAAAATTTACGTAATCAAAAAAGTATCGATGCACTCTTCGTATTCGAAATGGCCTAGTTTACGAAAAACTCGGAAGTTAATCTAGTTTAAGTCACCGGTGATTTGTAATACGCTACTTACAGAGGCGAGAGAGATTAAATTGTATGAACTCAAAAATACGAGTACAATGACGAAAAGGTTTTGGTTCGATTCAAAATTCTTAACACGCGTGAGTAGATATAGTTACAGTAGAATGATTTGGATCTAACTTTTGGTACCCATTTATATAAGGGTTGAACCAAAATCTTCAACTTGACGCCTACGAAATCTTCTGACCCTCTACCAGATGAAGCCTCGATCGTCGTGTGAGTTGGTCGTCTGACATCTGCTGGCGCCAGAGCAGATTATCGGTGTCTTTTGTATGTCTTTTGTCTAGTCGTAGAGGACAAAAGACACTTTTCCGTTTCGCTTTACCATCTGCTTTACTGATCATTTGATTGCTTTACCGTCTTCTGAAACACTTTTCTTTCGACAAAATTGCTTTACCTCTTATTGTACATTATCATTAATCTCTGTGTTTGACAGATATCGATATAGGTAAGGCGACAGCCGACTCTTAAAGGTCAAGTAGAGGCGTTGGCTTCTAACTGTTATCTGACTAAGTCTTATCGTTGTGCGGCCTCGACCTTTCGATGGTCAGATTGTGGTGTTCCTACGATTTCAACCTTTCGTTCTTGACGTGATACGGTTCTCCATAGGCTGCAGGTTGAACCGTCAACCATAACCTATAAGTGGGCTTTCGTGCTCACTTCACCACCCCTCCCCCATTACCCAATGTATATAATCTCAACAAATCTCCTTTCTAAGTTATATCCAGAGTTTTTTATTTTGTTTGAACCCTTGATAAAATACCGCTACAATAAATCGTAAAAATCGAACTAACACAAAAGTCAAATTTTAAGAGAAAACTAGTCGATTTTTCTGATTTATCACTCAATTTTTTTAGTTTATCGATTGATTTTGAATTTTCGATTATTTAAAAAAATTTAAACCAAAAACCGAAAAAGTTTTTCGGTAAAATTTGACGACCGGTTTTCGTGATTTTGAAAATCCTGGTTATATTCAACACAGCTCGCATCGCAATCAATCACTTTAGCCCGTGGCGCCGGCCAACAACCAAACATCATTAGTGCAGCGCACCTGCGTCGCCACGGCGGCAGCACGGCAGGCGCGCGGCGGGATAATTAAGCGGGTGATCAGATCGGCGTGGTGCTGGCACCCACCAACCCGCGTGGCCGCCGCTGGGTTTCCAAATTCCAATGCGAAGGAAAAATCTCGGGCGCAGGCAGGCGGCCGAGACCGACGGGGAAAAGGCGCGGCGGGGCGGCCGCCACCACCCACCCACCGCGACCCGACACGGCACACGGCCACCGCGGCACGGCTCTCCGCACGATGCGGAGGCGCGGCCTCATCCTCATCCCTCTCATCCGCCGCACGCCGCGATTACGCGACAAACCCCTAAGCATAACCGCCGCACCGCTCCGCCCGCCCCGCACGCGGCGGTGCCCCGTGCCCCTCCCTCTCCCCAGCCGGTCTTTTCACCGCGCGGCCCACACCCGCGGCCCACCACCGCACCGCCTCCCTCCGCCTCCTTATTATGACCGGTTCCCCTCCGCCTCCTCCTCCGTTCCCCATCTCCTCCACGACCACCAAACCCTAGACGCGTTCGCCGCCGCCGCCGATCGGCCATGTCTTCCTCGTCCTCAGACCCGGCCAGGGACGACGCCGTCTCCTCGCCCGACCTCCCGCCGCTGGGCTTGCCGGGCGCGGCGGCGGCCGCCGCAGCCGCGGCGGCCTCGTCGGGGGGAGGGATGTTAGGGGGCGGCTCCGGGAGGAGGCTGCCGCCGCCGTGCTGGACGCACGAGGAGACGCTGGCGCTCATCGAGGCGTACCGCGACAGGTGGGAGTCGCTGCGCAAGGGCAACCTGCGGGCCGCCGACTGGGACGACGTCGCCGAAGCCGTCACCAACCGCTGCGGCAGGTTCCCCACCGCGACGCCCAAGACCGGCGTGCAGTGCCGCCACAAGATCGAGAAGCTCCGGAAGCGATACCGCGCCGAGCGGGCGCGCTCCTCCGGCCGCTCCAAGGGGCCCAAGTGGCCCTTCTACCCACTCCTCCACGACCTCGCCGGGAACGGCGCGCCCGACCCTAGTCCCAACGCCATCATCAAGATCAAGACCAAGGGCCCCGCGCCACCGGCGTCCTCGCCTTCCCCCGTGTCCTCCCCCTCCTCGGAGGAAGAGGCCGTCCGCAGCAGGAGCCTGCACGGGCTCATCTCCAACGGCGGGGCCGAGAGCGGGCTGCGCTTCACCATCCCCAAGGCCTCCCGCACCAGGCCGGCCGCGACGAGAGTCGAGAAGACCCGCAACGAGGACGACGCCGAATCAGAGGCCATGTCTGAGGTCGTCGCGGCGCTCCGGGCTGTCGGGGAAGGGTTCGTGCGGATGGAGGAGCGCAGGCTGGAGCTGTCCCTCCAGCTGGAGAAGGAGCGGATGGAGTCGGAGATGAAGCGCACCCAGGCGATGCTCGACGCGCAGCAACTCTTCCTCGAGGCTTTCCTCGGCAAGCAGCAGCTGCCGCACAAGAGGGCCAGGATATCGCCCACAATGGAGGAGGACTGACCTGACCGATTGCGATCCATAGCTCCGGCTGCTCCTTGATGCGGTCTTTTGTTGTGTAGCCATGTGTATATGCGTGCTTGCTCGTTGTTAACTGCAGTGTTAGTACCAGTAGTAGTTCGTACGAGTTGTTGTTGACTTCTTTTGTGATTTTAGTAGTGCCATGTTTAGATGAAATTAAACAAGGATCTATGGGGTAAAGGATTTAGTATTAGCGTAGGATATGGATAAGGTGGTTTAAATTAGAATTGTTTAGCTGTAATCAGTGCACGTACCAGTTGTGTTATGAGCTGCTGCTTTGGTCGAAGCAATAAAGCACAAGTTCGAATGGCACTTGCTTCTTGATCTTTTATCCGCGTATTGTGGTTGCTTGCCTGCTGACCTTCCTCCTGGATTCTTGATATTCAGAAAACATGCTCCGGCGCCTGTCTTGGGATTTTGGGTTGCTGTGCATGGCGATGGACACTATACTTTCATCAGTGACAGTTCATTGCAAGATTAAATAGTCAAATGAGGACGAAATATGGTTGCACAATCAGCCTGGATTGTGTCTTTAGACAATGGCACTAGTACTACCAGAAACTGCTAGTTTGCCTAGTTAGGGTTTTTGATATCATTTGAACAGTAAAACCGGTCCGGTCGGATCAGTTTAACAAAAATCGCAAAATTCAAAATTAAAATTTGAATGAAATGCTACAGCAAACCTATCGGTTTTTCGAATTATCGAGTGATTTCACCGATTTTCATTTTCTAAGTTCGAAACCCACCGGTTTACCCCTCGATTTTACCGATTTATCAATGGATTTTCGGTATTTTAAATTTTTACAATGAAAATCAACCATCCGATGAAACTGAATCGAATCGATTTTACCGAAAACTGTGAAAACCAACTGGTTTTGAATGGTTTTGTAAAACCTGGTGAGTACTCCTATCTTATAGAGCGTGTATTATTATGAGCTACGCTGGCAAGGAATCAGGTGTCTTCAATGATAATGGATTGGAGTTTCAGGTTACCATAGTGCAGCCAGCCCAAATATCATATCAAGTTGTACGGTAACAAATTCTAATTACGGAGAAGATAGAAACTGAGAAAACTGCAACACAGATTATGATGTGGTAGACTGATTACATAGTGCACCATACCGTCAATAGAGAACATTCTGATTAATAGAACAGCAAAAGATAGCCACACAGCCATCATGAATATTTTGCTTATCTGGGAGTTTCTCTATTGCGACTTTCTGATCAGACGACCGTCTCCAGAAAGGAAGTCTACAAAAATACTGTTTGAGATATACCAATCCAGTCGATTGCAGACAGTTGAGGTAAACTCAAACGCCAAAAAGAGCCCATTCCTAGATAAGAAGGATGTTACTGCCTAGTACTGTGGTTTGATCTTTAAGGTAGGTATGAGGACGAAGAAACCATGAAGAGAGAAGAGTCGAGTCTTAGAGGGTGCTGCTATACCGGACGCACAACACGGTAGCTACAGTTCTGTACCATGACACACTGGGAGATTGCTAATAACTCTAGAAAACTAATGGGATCAATGAATCACATCAGTCCAGTAGAATCAGTAGTAAGGATTGTACCCCAGAAAACGCCTGAATCTTGGTACCTTCCTGCAAAAAGAAAAGATAATAATGAATTAATTAAGATTTCAGTGAGGATAAGGCCCCTTTGGATCGCAGGAATTCACAGGAACCACATAGGAATTTCACAGCAATAACATAGGAAACGGTAAAATTTCCAATGTTTCAAAGGGAGCCTAAATCAGGAACACGTTTTAACCAGAATGGTACAAGCTAGTCAATTGCATGATAAATCTTAGCTTGTGAAAATGAGAAATACGGAGTGGAAGTGGCCAGAGATTGAGAAAAGCTATTCATAACAGCTTCTAGTACCAGTCATTGTATAAGCTTGGCTTCTGGAGAAACTGGGTGAGGAGCCGGTTGTCTGGCTTAGTATCAGACTAGCATGTAACAGCTCAAGCAAGAACAAATATGGATTTAAGTCACCCCAAAGTTGATAGCTCACTAACCACACCAATCATTAATTTTTAGATAAAGGAACAAGGTTCCAGCCTCTACATCGTTTGTGAGAATCTTTCTTTCTACATACATACGGAATATATTTGCATGAAGATAAAACTGCTTACCTATATGCTGAATGGAAGGGAGAAGGGTGCCTTCCCCTGGATGGCTTCATCCCTGGAATGTTTGTTCTTTTTGGCGATACCTATATAGTTTTAAAAGATAGCAAAAAATAAGATATTAGGAATTTGAAACCGATCACAAAAAAATATCACTGCAAATTATTTTGGACCTTTAAAGGGCGACCATATAGTTCTGTTTCATTCAAAAGGAGAGCTTTCTGAACTGCCACAGCTTCAGCGAACTCCACATAAGCAAATCCTTTGGGTCGACCAAAGCTATCTGTCAAAATTGTCACTCTGTTGATAGTTCCACAGAAATGAAAATGCTGCTGAACATCCTCTGGCAAACAAGCATAGTCAACCTGAAGCAAGGCGGCACACAATTTAATTAATCATATAAATAGAATATTAGAAACTAATCAGCAGTATATTTGTCATGTTTTTGTATGACAAAAATTACTTTTCAAAGCAAATGTGATGTCATCAATCCCAGGAAACAACGATTATGGCAATATAAAGAACATAAACAAGTAGCAAACTTAACTAACAACTGGTTTTTATTTAAGTGCTCCCTTTAAAAGTATAAAATGGCATGCCTGAACTTTGGGACTTGGAACAATGTTTTCGGTTCAATCGTGAGCTAAAGAACTTGTCCTAATGTAGTACTTAAAACCAGAGGAGTATATAAGAATATAACTCACATTCCCCACGTAGATGGAGCGAGCATCCACCTCTGCCTTTTCAGGTGTTGTTGCTGACTCGACAGCTGACTCTGGCTCCTCTTCTTGAAAAAAAAAAGGTGCAGAGGATGTGAAGCTCAGTAGATAGCTGGAAGCATTATTTGGTCGAAGCATCAGGATAGGGGGGGGGGGGGGGGTCAAAATTAAAAAACCACAGCACAACACTCACATCCAGAAATCATAAAGCAGAAAGAATAGTAAAAACAATTCTGGTACAGACTGAACCTATGTGTTCAGTGTCTACAACAATGAGTACTGATGGCTTTACAAAGTCATAATACAGATATTGTGCTCTGCAGCATATCTTAGTTCATATACCATAAGGTTATCTGATAGCATACAGTTACCATTAAACAGATCATCTGAGAATTTGGTCTTTAACACCAAGAATTTCTCAGAAGTAGCAGTGATAATCACCAATGGGGTGAAACAGATGGCTAAGAAATTAAGCTTAGAGCATACTCCCTCCGGTTCAAAAAGGTCGTTTTGGACAATGTTTTGGTCAAACATTGGGAATATAAATTACAAATAAATTTTAACCTGTGAAGATTAGGAATATAAAAATTATATGATTAATTTGTCTTGAAAAGTACTTTCATAAAAGTATAAATCTGTTATTTTTTAATAAATATTTTTATAAAAAATAGAAATCAAAGTTATGTTTTGGAGACCATGTCATTGTCCAAAATGACTTTCTTTGTGAACCAGAGGGAGTAAGCTTCAGCAACATTGTCCTTAACCACATTAGTTGTGCTTTCTATGGCGTCATTATTGACCCTATGCACTGAGTTGCCTTAGCTAAAAAGCAACTAGTGCTGTAGGAGCATGCAAGCGATATGGAGAGCCAACCATGCTGAATGTAATTTCCATTAAATGCCATGTAAGCTCAAGTCACGAGACGATTCATCAACAAGCTCCCATCAGTGTTCATTTATGTGTCATCAGAAATGTTCATGCAAATCAGGCACCTGCTTTACTTATTTCCTTTTCTTTTACTGAAAAGAGAGTCCGACTGGACTGATGATGCTCTCTAGAAAACAATCGTGAGTTAAGAAATGACATTCTATTATGCTCCAGAATCCAGATGTTAAATGCCACAAATGCCTTATACTCCCTCCAGACTGAAAAAAAATTGGCATTAGGACAGCATCTTAAACATTACACTCTCAAAGGATTTAATCTGATCAATAACCATTATCCTTGCCAAAGCTGTTAAATCCAAAATACAAGTTGTGACCAGCAGAACAAAATAATGCAGGGGCAGAGCCATAACGCTCAGCAATCTATTTCTTTTTCTTTGAAATCTCAGTAACCTACCTTACACCTGAGAACACATAACTGCATCAACCACCCTAACTAAAACCATGCAGAACTCTTCTAATGATCGAGTCATCCAGTTCAATACGTTAGCTCTCACTTATTGGCATAAAACTGAAGGTAACAATGTAGCATCAGGAAGCTGAACGCCATGCTTTGAAAATTCAAAAGGTGGAACCGTCAGTCCAATTATTGATCGCCCAAATTTTCCTGCCGCTGTCACCCAGTCCTATCCAATCAATTATGAACCAAAATCGCTAACAATGCAAGTGGATCGAGAACGTGGTTTAGCGGCCGGATTACCATGAGATGCGGATGCGGCAGGCAGTATCTCGCGGTCGAGCTCCTCCAGTTCCTTCAGCCGCCTCCGCATTTTCTCGATCTCCTGCAGCCCACCAAACCCCTGAAACTCGTTAGCAATGCACGCCATCAAAACCCTCGGTGCTCGAACCATTCAGCGCGACGTAGAAGACGATGTCGCAAAATTATGCGTCTCTCTCACGCAGAGGGGGATACGCGCAGAGCCGCACACTCACCTGTTCCTTGGCGGCGAGGACCTCGGCGGCGGAGTTCCGCCGACCCGCATCCCCATCCTCGTCGGCGCAGGCGCGCGCAGGGCTGCCCCGGCCGCCTATCTCACCGTCACTGGGATCTCGTTTCGGCGTCATCGTCGTCCCCGCCGCCGCCGCCGCGAGTGCTGCTTTGCCTTGGAGCGTTTGCGAGTCGCGCTCTTCCTCTCTTTTTGCTCTTTTGAGCAGGCCTGCTCTTGAGTCGACCCGTCTGCGAGAGAGTAACCGTTTCGTTTGCTGGAAGATCCTGCTGATTTTGCTTTGCAGAAAGATCCTGCGGATTCTGCTTTGGAGAAGGGAAGGAAAAGCATGTCGGCGCATCCCACGGCTCAGCGTTCAGGACTGTCGGATTCAACAGCTTGGATCATCCCCAGGGGAATCTGGTAACCGCTGCGCAAATCTCGTGAGAACAGTGTTGCGTTAATTGTAAACTGATACAGGAGTAAACTGCAAAAAAATTGGTCATGCATATTACATCGAGCAGTAATTGTAAAAATCTCGTGAGAACTGGACACTGGCAGAAGATTTCGGTTTTTGAAGCAAAATGATCACAATATTCCCATCCACGCAGGGTCACATCAGCAGCAATAATATGGATAAAAATATCTCATTATATTACGCTAATTTTGGATCACCGCTGAACTATTTGTAAGGTCTCGTTTTTTTTTACCTGGCTATCATGTATATTGTCCAAGAACATAATGGCAGTATAAGTCGCATGCTCTAGTCCCTACATTCTATATTTAGGTCTTTTTGTTTGAGTTGAAGCTTTTAAATTTTTAGAAAAGCTGGTTGGTGGTTAGTTGAAAAGCTAATTGATAAAATTTGGATGTTAGCTTTTGTAATATATATTTAGCTTTTTTACGTACCAAAAAATAAAAAAACAACTCTCAATGAGCTTTTCAGGTTTTAGTTTATTTATGTAAAATCTAGCTTTTCAATATTTTAAAAAGTGAGCTTTTCATAACTTTATTTATTTCAGCTTCTAAGTTATCAGTTTTTTAGCTGAAAAAATCAGCTAAAAAGTTAAAGCAAAGAGGCTTTATAGTGACTGCAAGAAGCTTGGTAATTCAAGCTTGACCTTCATTACTTAGATGTCTAACCATATATTCTAAAAGTGATGTTTTTTTTTAATTTTAAAAATCAATGTTTAACTATTTATCTTATTAAAAAATTATAAAAATACAAAAATAAATAAAGTCATGCTTAAAGTAATTTTAGTAATGAATCATTTTATAATAAAATAAAAAATATTTTTATAATTTTTTTTATTAAGATGAATAGTTAAAAAATAGATGTTTAAAAATCTAAAATGATGCTTATTTTGGAACGGAGAGAGTATTATCGTGTCCCTATTCTTCCTTAGCCTATCCGCAATGACGAAAGCCAATAGGAACTATGACGCTTTCCGCCTGGGATCACAGCGCGTGCAATAGTGAAAATTAAGATCGTCACAAGTCACCTTCTTTGATCCACCATTGCACTTGTGAGTCCATGACATTCTGCCCTGTCACCTCCAGGGCGTGGTGGCTTTCCTCTTGCCCATGAAAGTCAAAGAAAGCCATGAGCTCAGCATGCACGTACCTGAGCTAGGTCGTATTAAAACGGAGGTTGTTTAACGAGAATCCGACTTCTCTCCTCCCGTACCAGATACTCTCACAATGTGGAGAATTCACATTGCATCTTCTCTTAATCACATTGGATCCATAAAGAAATAATGTTCAATGAAAATTCACCTAGTTGACGTTTAGGAATAAATTGTTGATTATTAATGATTGTTATGTGCTGAATGGTGGATCAAGACTAACGACAAATTCAGTGTGGCAGGCTAAGTGTGGTTCTGATTCAAACAGCCACAAAATACTATCCCTTATCTCCGAAAACAAATACGATTTTTAAAACTTAGCTCCGAAATAGAGTACCAATTCTACTTTCTAAACATACTTGACAGTCCATATATCAGAATTGGTTTCACCGATCCAATCCAATTCAATTGGTAAAGCACCCAAACACAAAACATGACTAGATGAGTCAAAGATTTCTGAATTACTTCATTGAACTGTACGATGTTAGGATGCAAGAGCGACCGGTGATTGATAATCTCTCTGCACATTCTAATTAATCTTCACATATGCAGCTCATCAAACTATTGAGACACAATACAGAGACATACCTTTAGTCAGATCCGCATCATGAACTGAAACAACCCAACCACAAGATCCGCATCGTGAACTGAAACAACTCAACCACAACGGGCCTACCAATTCAAACTACTGTACCAAATAATAAATTCTAAAATAAAGCTCAAAAGGGGAACATAACAAAAGCTTGAAGCCACATGGTACCTTCTTTCCTCTCTTGATGTACTTGATGAAAACAACCTCCTTGGTCTGCATGTCACTGACCAGCCCCGTCAGCCAGAAGTTGCCGACACCCAGCTTCTTGAGCGCCTCGTACCTCTCCTCTATCAGCATGCCGCCGCGCACACCCCCAAGCAAGCCTGTTAGAAGATTTAGAAGTTTTCCAAATAAACTTTTCTTAAATCTCAAAAGTCCACTCACATATAGATGGAGAATATTATGCTTATTATTTTTTGGTAACCAATTATTCTTGTGATGACAGACTGGTTACCATATTCGTATAAATGGTAAGCTAGTTACCATATTCATATAAATAGTAAACTATTTACCATATTTACAGATGTTATACATAATAACCAGCTTATCATATATGTGGGTGCTCTTGTGTATAAATAGGAGACGAAACTTCATCTAGAACACACACAACCATTCCTCTCCCTTGAGTTGCACTGCTCTGTCTTTCCCACCGGTCGCCGACGTGACATCGACGCCAGGAGGGCAGGTCTCCGAAACACACGTCCTCTCGTTTCCCTACACGAGTAGGGGTCGTATAAAGTTTTTGAGAAGCGCCTCCGCGACTACTCGTTGTTCGTCTACTCCCCCTCAACGCTGTTCAACTGCTTTCTCTTCGCTCTAGTCGCCTGCTGCATGTACATGACGGTCTGCTTCATCTACTATTTGCAAAAAATATTTGCATCGACAAACCCACTGTAAGAATCACATGCCTCTTTTTTTTCGCTATTTACGTGCATTCTATTACTAGCACGGGAGGGATCACGATTGTTTCGGCAAATTTGAATCGTAGTGCTAGTATGTATCATATGTAGTATTTTGAATCATGTTATAGCTAGTCTTTTCCTAATTACTAGAATTAATTTAATTGTCACTAAAATGTGATTATTTTCAACAATCCAAAAACCTTATAGGCATTTAGTGATGGCTGGATTTGCTGATGCGATGAAATCGGAGAAGTTCAACGGTGTGAACTTTAAGAGATGGCAGATGAGAGTCCAACTGTGGCTCTTGGCTATGAGCATGTTTTGGGTCAAGAGTAATCCTCCTGCACTGCCTCTTGCAAGTGAAAAAGAGGTGCAAAAATTTACTGCGGCTACGACGATTTTTGTCGGATGAGTACTTAGTGTTATCTCTGACCAGTTGTGCGATATATATAGGCACATCAAGAGTGCCACGAAATTATGAGCAGCACTTGAACAAAAGTTCACGGTCTCAAATGCTGGACACGAGCTGTATGTCATGGAGCAATACCACGACTTCAAAATGGTCGATAACCATTTTGTTGTGGAGCAAGCCCATAAACTTCAACTCATTGTGAGAGAGCTCGAACAGTTTGGATGTCAGTTGCATGACAAGTTTATGACAGGGGGCATTATTGTCAAGTTGCCTTCATCATGTAGAAACTATGTCACATCTCTGAAACATAAAATACAAAACTTTTCTGTTAAAGATTTGTTGACCGGTCTCGATGTTGAAGAGAAGGCTCGAGCAAAAAATACTCCACCAAGAGCACCTGAAGGGCAGTCCAGCGCCAATGTTATGCAAAACGCTGGTAGAAAGAACCAAAAGGGAAAAAGAAATGCTGTACAGACTACTCAGTTCAAGAAGAAGATAAATATGGACGATATTGTTTGCTTTGTGTGAGGTGAGAATGGACACTTTACCAAAAAGTATCGTAACCGTAAGGGCAAGAACAATCAGAAGGGGCAGAAGTCTGCCAACGTGACCATTGGTGACTCCAGTGGAGGCTCTGGGTATGGTAATTTACTTAGTGTTTTCTCTGTTTATCAATCTAATGATTTGTGGATAGACACAGGAGCAATATTCACGTTTGTTCTGATATATCTATGTTTTCATTTTATCAGACCGCGTGAGGTTCAACTGTCATGATGGAGAACAGCTTGCATGCTTCTGTTCTTGGTGTTAGTTTGGTCGATCTGAAGTTTACTTTGAGAAATGTCGTGCGATTGAAGAACGTGTAGCATGCCCCCTCAATAAACAAGAATCTCGTTAGTGGATCTCTTCTCTGTCGAGATGGATTAAAGCTGGTCTTTGAGTCGAATAAAGTAGTAGTGTCGAGATTTGGCCAATTCATTGGCAAAGGCTATTATAGCGGAGGCTTGTTTCGCTTTTTCCTTTCAGATTTATCAAATAAAGTTGTGAACTATGTATGTGATTCAAACAATTCTGAGGCTGATATATAGCATTTTCGTTTGTGTCACATTAACTTTGGTTGTTTGTCGTGTCTATCCAGTATGAGTTTAATTCCAAAGTTACCTACTGTCAAAGGTTCTAAATGTCAAGTTTGTGTGCAAGCAAAGCAACCTCGTAAGCCTCATAAAGCTGTAGACGAGAGAAACTCGACATTATTAGAATTCATTCATTCTAATATCTGTGAGATGAATGGTGTGTTGACAAAAGGAGAGAAAATATACTTTATAACTTTAATTGATGATGCGACTAAATACTATTATGTGTTTCTTCTAAAAACTAAAGATGAGACGTTAGAATATTTTAAGACTTATAAAGCTGAGGCGGAGAATCAACTAGAAAGAAAAATAAAATGAGTTAGGTCTGATCGTGGTGGGAATATTTTTTCTAATGAGTTTGATCTTTTCTGTTCAGAGAATGGAATAATTCATGAAATAACACTTTTTTATTCAACTCAATCTAATGGAGTTACCGAAAGAAAGAACCGGACGTTAATGGGCTTGGTGAATGCCATGTTAGGAACGTCTAGTATGTCTAAGGCATGGTGGAGGAGGCTGTTTTGACAGCTTGTCATGTTCTGAATAGAGTTCCTATTAAGAACAGTGAAGTCACTCTGTATGAAGGATGGAAGAGAAAAACCCTTCATTACTTGCGAACTTGGGGTTGTTTGACTATGGTTAGCATACCAATAAATAAGAAGCACAAGCTTGAACATAAAATAGTTGATTGCATTTTTTTTAGATATGCACACCACAACACGGCATATAATTTTTTAGTAATAAAATCTAAAATGCTTGATATTTTAGTTGATTCACTTTTGGAGTCTCGTGATGTCACCTTCTTTGAAAATATTTTTTCATTGAAAGATGCATATTCTTCATCTAGTTCATCGTTTGATTTGACTTCTGAACTCATATCTGTGATTGAGTCATTTGAGCACCCTTATGAAAATGAGAAGGATGACAGTGAAGACACTCTTCGAAGGAGCAAGAGACAGAGGATTGCAAAATCCTTTGGTGATGACTTAACTGTGTACCATATGGATGATACTCTCACAACCATCTCAGAGGCATACGCATCGCTTGATGCAGAATACTGAAAGGATACAGTCCGCAGTGAAATGGACTCCATCACTGCCAATGGAATATGAGAAGTAACAGACTGACCACTTGATTGTAAGCCAGTGAGATGCAAGTGGGTGTTTAAAAAAAAGCTAAGACTTGATGGTACTATTGAAAAGTACAAGGCAAGTCTTGTGACTAAAGGGTATACTCAGAAAAAAGGCTAGGATTTCTTTGATACTTACTCATCCGTTGTCAGGATAACTATCATCCGGATACTATTATCCTTAGCTGCCTCACATAGTCTTCTCGTTCATCAGATAGACGTGAAGACAGCTTTTCTTAATGAAGAGCTAGATGAGAAGATCTATATAGATCAGCCTGATAGATTTGTAGTACCAAGACAAGAGGGCAAGGTGTGTAGGTTACTTAAATCTTTGTACGGCTTAAAGCAAGCACCCAAGCAGTGACATAAGAAGTTTGACAAAACTTTAACCTCTGCTAGGTTTACAGTGAATGAAGCCAATACTTGTGTATATTATCGCTATGGTGAGGGTAAAGGAGTAATCTTGTATTTGTATATCGATGACATACTTATTTTTTGGGACAGGTCTCGATGAGATAAATGATGTAAAATCATTCTTATCTCAAAATTTTGACATGAAAGATTTGAGTGAAGCGAATGTGATCCTGAATATTAAACTAAATAAAGGAGAGAATGTGATTACCCTGTTGCAATCCCATTATGTAGAAAAGGTATTGAGCCGTTTTGGCTAAACGGACAGCAAACCTTCTCTAACTCCTTATGATCCTAGTCAAATACTTCAAAAGAACCGAGGAGTAGGAAAAGATTAATTGAGATATTCCCAAATCATTGGGTCACTGATGTATCTAGCTAGCGCAACTCGCCCTGACATCTCCTTTGGTATGGGCAAATTAAGTAAATTTACATCTAATGCTGTAGATGATCATTGGCATGGTATTAATCGACTGTTGCATTATCTAAAAGGTACAATTAGTTATAGAATTCACTATTCAGGTATCTAGTGTACTCGATGGATCTAGTGATTCAAATTGAATTACAGACGCCGATGAGCTAAAGGCCACTAGTGGATATGTTTTCACATTAGGTGGCGGTGCTGTCTCATGGCGATCTTATAAACAGACAATTCATACTAAATCCACTATGGAGGCAGAGCATACGGCTCTAGACATAGCTTGCACTGAAGCTGAGTGGTTGAGAGAATTGTTGATAGACTTACTTGTGATTGAAAAACCAATCCCAGCTATTATCATGAACTGTGATAATCAAATAGTTATTACGAAGGTGAGCAATAGTCAGGATAATATGAAGTCCAATAAACATGTGAAGCGCAGATTGAAGTCTGTCAAAAAATTAAAAAGCTTCGGAGTAATAGTTGTGAAATATATCCATACAGCTAAGAACCTAGCAGATCCATTTACTAAGAGATTATCGCGCACTGTGATTGATAATGCATCGAATGAGATGAGATTGAGACCCATGTGAGTTAACCACAGTGGTAACCCAACCTATATGATCGGAGATCTCGTAAATTAGGAACTGAAAAGAACAAACTGTTGGTTGACGGGAGAGTACAACTTATTACTAACCCACTCCGTTGGAGATGTAGTATTCTCATTTTTGTAAGGCAGGCGAACTATTATCCTAATGTGTTCTGAGGCTTTTATAATAAGATACTGTCCTACAGATTTTTCTTTTAAGAACACACCTATGTGAGTCTAACTGCTAGTCACAGTTTATAAAAATTGAGTATTTTTTAAGAGACTCATGAAGTGAGACAGGAGTATAACTTATAAGCTCCATCCGCGAGGTTGATACTTTGGGAGCCAAGTACTAGTAAGGCTTCAAGTGAAACTTGTTCACACCAAACTGTCAATTCAAAGCTTAGTCCATTGCACAGTTGTGGATGAGTGTAGCTTAGGGGTTCTAAGTGAATGTTCAACATTAATCGGTCTTCACTGAAAAATTGGTATATTAACAGTACTTTAGTACCGGAAGAATTTGAAGCGTGCCTCTGAGATCTGGTGGGGGATTGTTAGAAGATTTGTAAGTTTTCCAAATAAACTTTCCTTAAATCCCAATGGCCCACTCACATATGAAAGAAGAATATTGAGCTTATCTTTTTTTGGTAAGCAATTATTCTTGTGATGGCAGGCTGGTTACTATATTCGTATAAATGGTAGGCTAGTTACCATATTCATATAAATAGTAGGCTAGTTACTATATATACAGGTGTTATATATGACAACCATCTTACCATGTACGTGGGTGCTCTTGTGTATAAATAGGAGGGTGAGACGTCGTTCAGAACACACAACTATTCTTTTATTCTCCTCTCCCTTGAGTACTGCACTACTCTATCTTCCTCACCTGTCGCCGACGTGCCATCGCGCCAGGGGAGCAGGTCTTCGAGACCCACATCCCCTCGTGTTCCCCTCGACGCTGTTCGACTGTTTCCTCTTCGCTCCGATCGCCTGTTGCATCTACATCGACGGTCTGCTTTGTCTACTATTTGTACAACTATTTGCACCGACAAACCTACTGTAAGAACCACATGCCTCTCTTTTTTTTTTTGCTATTTATGTGCATTCTGTTGCTAGCACTGGAGGGATTACGATTGCTTCGACAAATTTAGATCGTAGCGCTAGTATGCATCATACGTGATATTCCGACTCATGTTATAGTTAGTCTTTTCCTAATTAGTAGAATTAATTTAATAGTCACTAATATGTGATTATTTCCAACAACTTCCAGGAGAGAAGAACCAAGCTGGGCTCTCGATGGGAAGCTCTAACTAACGAATAGAGAATTCTCTTGGTCGCGGTCGCGACGTTGCCGAGAAAGCGACAAAGTGGGGCTGAGAGGGGGTTGGATTGGAGCCAACACGACCTGGTGTCGGGTGACGTGGCTGCGGGAAGTGGCACGTGCGAGAGTTGGCGCAACGTGGCGGGGTGGTAGGGGGTCAGGATGCTCAACACATGAAGGAGACAATGGTGCTTTTTTAAAGGGTTATGGGTCCGTTAGCACTTAGCAGCACCAACATCAGTGGCGTAGCTAGACACAATATTAAGAGGAGACCAAATCACTAATTTAAACTAAGTTTTCTCAACCTCGCAACAAGATAGAAAGAGAAATATTCTCACTTTTTCATTGTAGATTATATTGATCTCTCAAATGAGCCCCTACAAGCATGAGTATTTGGAGTTTTTCTCCCACACAAGGGGAGCCAGGGCCCCAGCTGGCCCTCACCAAGCTCCGCCAGTGACCAACACCATTGTTCGGCAGAACCGGCAGGCAGTTCAGCTGGTTGCACTAGCTGGGCCTGCGGAACTAGCGACTTGAAGTTTGGGCGGCATATTCAAGGCCGTGAATATGATGTGCGCTTGTGGGCTGTGACACTGAAAGTGCATATAGGATCCCATGTGGATTTTAAGATGTATTATAACAAACAATAAAAGCATTTGATGATATTTTGTGAGTATGTGTGCAGGAACTCAAGTGAATGAAATTTTATTGCCCCCCAAAAAGGAAAAGAGTACAGTTAGTTTTTTGGCTTCGAAGTTTCTAGATTTTATATTTTTTGAGTCATAGAACCACCGTACTATCAAAGGAGGTTCAGCATTCTCTATTTTGAAATTAGTTAAGTGCTCTATCTTTCTTCACTCTTTCTGTTATCTTAATCGTCTGTTTCCTATTGCTGGCTCCGGACTTGACTGCCCAGCAATCGGACTCCAGAGAGGGAGCACGTAGCTCACTCCAGACTTTCTGGGTGTTCGAACTTGTTCGGGTCAGATTGCAGACTCCAGAGAGCTGCTCCATCAGCAGAGCTGGACTAGTCCGTGAACGGACTTGTCCGCCATGGCAAGCGGACTCCTGAGAAGGGGCACTCCGTTATTCTCGGACTTATTTGGATCTCTGGACTTGTCCGCCAGCAGACTTGTTTGCTTGGCGGACAGACTCCAGAATAGATGCACCTTGGCTTGAGAGGACTTGTCCGCTCAGCCGAACTAGTCCGTTAGCGAACTTGTCAGTGTCCTTTGCGGACTCTAGAGAGATAACCATATAACCGTTGAGCCTGACACTCAAACTTGTCTGGACCTTTGGACTAGTCCGCTCCTAGATTTTTTAGAAAGTCATCTTTAATTGATTTATATAATCCCCTTCTCCCCAGCGTCTTAAGGTTACGAAAAAGCCAGCGACTCATTTGGAATCATGCTCTGAGACTTGAGATCCACCTCTCCTCTTCTCGTTTTTCATTGAATCCTCTAGGGTTTGATTAAAGGAAGAGGAGACCGTGAGTGTTTTCGCATCTTGTTTCGTATTGAGCACTTGATCTTTTTGATCGCAGGTTTTGAAAAGACCTATTACTCTTAGACATTCATCTTTTAGACAGTTAAATGTTGCTCGAAATCCATTAAAACTGTTGTGATGAGATTCGAGAGGTTTGTATCATCACTTATTGATCTAGTAAAAACCAAATTGATCTTTGTGGTCGCTTGGAGAGGTATAGGGTTGAGTGAAATCTGGTTCTTTGTGGCTCTCTCAACAGAGACGTAAGCTTTTGTGTGGAGCTAAACTTCGGTCAAAAATTTTTGTGTCTCTTATCTCTTTTTTGTATTGTGTTTGATATATTTCTGCTGCCTTGCGGACTTATCCGTGAAAGATCAGACAGTCCGCCTGACCGGATTAGTCCGTGTTTTGTTTTTACTGATCAAATTATTTTTGAGATGTAAATTTTTAGGTCGTTGCATATTCACTCCCCCTCTAGAGAACTTTCAGACACTTTACCACCCTTAGTTAGAACTGTTAGATGTACTCTCTCCAGTCCTATATTTCTTGAGGTTTTGGACAACAACACGATCTTTAAAATACAACTTTTACTTCTATTTTTTTTTATAAATTTTCTTTTAAAAGTGACATATGTATACTTTTTTAAAAATTGTTTTAGATAAATCTATTCATATCATTTTCACATTTTCAAACTTAACTATTTTAAAATTATTTATAATTTATGTTTTTAATATTTAACATAAAATTATATCAAAACGTTGAAAATAATGGTACTGGAGAGTCGGAAGGAAATGCTCTATGCTCTGGGCTTTAGCCCTCGCTATCGAAAGGTATTGTGGGCCATATCTCAGCCCAGAAGCCCAACACGCACTCAGGCAAGTCGGCAAAGATATGACTTAGGAGTCATGAATTGAGGTATCCTAATTTGCTGGAAACCCCCGGGCCGTTGGTGAAATTTCAGCATCCGCCTGCCCACCTCGCACGCCCTGACGCCCACGGGCTCCTCCCCGCTTCGTCACAACCTCGATATCTTTCCCTCTCTTCCATCTCGTCCCCCCACCCCCTCGGGGCGCAGCCAGAGCAAACCCTAACCTGCCAGAGCCGACCTGCGGCTCCAGGCGTTTCCCGGTGACAGAGGTCGAGGTGTAGCGCGTTGAAGAGTAGGAGCGGCGGCCTGTGCCCCTCAGTGCGGAGATCGGTCTGGCGGAGATGGACCGGAAGCGCATCAAGGACGCGCTCGAGAAGCATCTGGAAAGGTCGTCGCCGTCCACATCCAGGGGCGCGACCAAGGAGAAGGCGCGCCTCGCCGTGGGGAAGCTGCCGGCGGCGCTCAGCAAGGCGGGGAAGGTGCCCGACGTTGGTAAGAGCCTAGAACGTTTGGGGAAGCTTCATTGTTGTTTTCCTGTCGGGGTGGCCTTCTTTCATGTGTGTATGAACTGCTGCATTGCCTGCTTTGTTTGAAAGATGCCACTCTTGTGTCATTAACGTAGAATCATATGTTCAAATTAAAATATTATGTTCTTAGATTAGATGTGATGGCCTTCATTTGTGTCCCCTTTGGAAGGATAGTTCATCCCATTGGTGATTTAGTGCATTGAGTTAATACGGATTTTCGTTAGGTGAACCAATATATATTATGAAACGGGACAGTGACTGAAGACAAGGGATTGTATGAGATCTCGATGTGTATGGAAGCCAAAGATAAGAGATAGAACTGGAAGTGTAAAGATAGCTATAGCTAATTTCGATTGCTTAATGTCAAATGTATACAAAAAAGGCTCGCATAGTAAGATTTTTTTTTTTTTGAAGCTCTAGTGATTTCTTTGTAATGTACTAGTGTCTGCTGGAAATATAGTTTGGTTTACAGATCTGTCTATTGTTCCAAGGAACTTCTCTTATATCTGAGATTTCTCTTTAGTACTTCCTGCAGTATGAGGCTTGTATTGGTTGGCCCTTGTTTATTGTGGTGTTATTGGGGTGTAAAGAAGTAGAAGTCCTTAAATGAAAGTATGAAATGAGAATGCCAATAAGTGCTTTTAGAGCAGTGAAATTTAGTTCCTGACAACCATGTTAGATGAGTGGGTAAGGAGAGATGAATATGATAGGATGCAGCAGGAACTGAAAACACTAGTGGTATACAGAGTTTTCTCTGTTTTGTCATCTTTATGTTTATGATGCACTGGTTGATCTCAGGCTTTGAGGTGTCACTCCTGTTATTGATTTGGTTGGATCAGTGTTTGGACGTTTTTATTGGCCACCAAACTGATATCTTGATTATGTCGCCTTTTCCGGCCCTTTGAATCAAATGGAGCAGGACAGCGCTTTTTACCAGACAAGGCAATACCGTTTTCTCATATAAGTTTTTCACTATTTTAACGCAATAGATATAGCCAGTGGAATCTTGACCTTTTAGGATGGGGCTCGTTAACAGAGAACATATATTCGTTATGCATACTATGGGAAACGTATTAATCCTGTTGTAAACAGAGAAAGAAAAAGACATTCCTAGGTCAGCAAAAGTGAGGATGTTGCCCATGATAACGTTTAATAAACCCAGCATCTTAATCATCCACATGAGATCTTTATGTACACAATCAATCACCTTATCTTTGTGAGAACTGTGTTGAGTGGGAGCTGCGACCCAGGTGTATAAGATTTAAACATGTTTTTTTTCTTTATTGAACTGATCATGACATAGTTTTGATGAAACTTTTGGAATTTGCTTTACTAATTTAGTTTTATGAATATGAAGGACAACTCGATACCATAAGATGTTGGTTTATCTGTAATGAAGTAATGTTTGCTTTGTAGTTTGGATCTATATAAGATGTAAATAAGATATGTTTGTTTGATGTAGCAGTGCGTTAAACTTGCAAAACCTTAATTCACATGTTATTATCTGTGCTTATGTTTGCTGTATTTATCTTAAAACAGCTGTGATTTTGAGCATATTAATTTTTGACTCTCTAGGTGCCTCTTTAACCTTCTTTTGTCCATATGGTGTTGCAGAGGAATTTGAAACGGATAGTGAAGATTCTGACGTCAGTGGTTCTGGTTCTGAGGGAGATGACACGACTTGGATTACATGGTTCTGTAGCTTGCGAGGCAATGAGTTCTTCTGCGAGATCGATGATGATTATATAACGGATGATTTCAACCTCTGTGGCCTGAGTAACCAGGTGCCATACTATGATTATGCGCTTGATCTCATCTTAGACATTGAGTCTTCAAATGGTGAGATTTCTTTTTGTTACTATGATAAAATTTAATATCTTTTATATTTTTTTTGCATGATACTATTTAGTAACTTATGTGATTGGAACAATTTATATGCAGGTGATATGTTCACGGAGGAGCAAAATGAACTAATTGAGTCATCTGCAGAGATGCTTTATGGATTAATTCATGCACGGTACATCTTAACCAGCAAGGGTCTAGCTGCTATGGTAATTCTATCTTTTATTCATATATGACCGGCATCAAGAAATAAATTGCTTTCTTATCTTTTGCTTGTTTATTTAATAATTTAGCTACCTTTTGCCGCAGTTGGAAAAGTTCAAGGGCTATGACTTTGGAAGATGCCCTAGGGTGTACTGCTGTGGCCAGCCCTGTCTTCCAGCAGGGCAATCGGATATTCCTAGATCAAGCACGGTAAAGATATATTGTCCAAAATGTGAAGACCTTCACTATCCAAGATCCAAGTACCAAGGCAGTATCCTTTTGGGATTTTTGTGGTTCCCAGTAGCTTTCTGTTATGATATTTACATAATTCATCTACCTCTGAAGAGTGGTGTAGTGTATGATTTACCCATTTCATTCTGTTCTTAAACACTGATCTCTTGTGTTGACTAAAATTTTAAATTAGAAACTTTATAGCTCTTTAGTATCTAATACGTTTTCTCCAACCTCCATGGCAGCATATTGTTAGTGAACTACATTGAACCTGTTTTCTTTGTTACTTGCCTCATTTTTCAATATACTTTTCTCAGTAAATATCTTGCTCGCACCAATTTGGTAATCACATTCTTGTTTAAATCTCCTTTACTCTGTTAAGACATTGATGGAGCATACTACGGCGCTACATTCCCTCATCTTTTCCTGATGACCTATCCGCACTTAAAGCCGCAGAAGCCAACACAGCAATACGTTCCAAGGGTTTTCGGCTTCAAAGTTCACAAGCAGTCATAACAAGTTGTACGATCAGCAGGAGCTTCCTTTTACCTAGTTTCTAGGGAGAGATCATTGTGGCCCAAAAATGTTGTGGCCTTTTTATATATGGACTCCACGCATGAATCTTGTTTTATCTTGCTGCGCTGTTGTATCTGATTCTGATATTATTATAATTTGTATTACCCTAGGTTATCTTTCATTTGATTGTGCTCCCCTGATCCAGGTCACTTTACAAGAAATCATTATTTTTATGTGTTATGTTTGAACATATTTGTGTCACTCTTCGGTAAGCAGGATTTACTGGCAGTAGCAAGTAATTTTGTTGGGACAAAATTCTGATTGATCGTATGCTGTTGTATGTTTGGTTCCTAGTGTGCTTTGTCTGTGCTTTAGTAGGCACCTTTATAGAGTTACACAGAACTGATTCAGAGAAGCTGTGTCAAACATTATTTTTTAAATAGAAGTGATTTTTAGTTGATTCTGTAAAGTGATATTCTCAAATCAACTAGTTGGAAGCTTAAAAAAATAGCTTATCTTGAATTTGTTAAGTGATTCTTGACTATGGTTCTAATAGTTTATCTTAGAGAATTATTTTCAGACAATCATTTCTTGTCATAGAATCAGTAAAGGGGCCCTTAGCTTCTGGTGTGCTTTCACTTGATTCTTGGTTTCCTTAATCTTCTGGTTGGGGATGTTGCCATGAAGAAAGACACCTGCAAAATTCACTCACCGTTGTTAACGGTCTAAGAAGCCTGAGAGGTCGAGCAGAGGTGCTGCCAGTGCCCCTCCATCCGGAGAGGAGACGCCTCCCACCGGTCCGTGATCCGACTCGCAAAAGACGCGCATCGCCGCCTCGGATTGTACCGCGCCACCGGTTCCCGCCCGGGATCAGCTCACCGTCGACGCGCAGTGAGTAGCCTCAGCCTCAGCCTCGCTGCCGGAGGTGCGGAAGCCGACATGAGAAGGCGCTGTCATCCCTAACCACCGGTTTGGGCGTACCTGACCTGAGATTGACTTGGACCAGACTTTTTGTTTTGCTCGCAGCATCGGCGCGCGTCAGCACTGTGGCGGTCAGTAAACGTGCAAAGTGACACAAAAACTCATTCCGTGCAGACTTATCGTTAGTTTAGCACACTGGATGCAACGATCCGTTATGGCAGTACTCGGGACTGCCTTTAATTCAAGTCAGTGCATTTTAACATACTCTTTTCGTTTCATTTAAAATTGTTGTTGTCGATTAATTCAAATTTAAATTTGAACTAAATGGTGACAACAATTTCAGAACGAGAGACCAGCTTGTTATGAATCCATTTTACTCTTTTTGAAACAATTCATTTTCTGAACCTAAATAAAATTTTGGCTTGATTTACTCCATTGAATAATTTAAGTTAGAGTAATACAGTCTAATTTTATATCAATTATTTTTAACATGTGTTATATCAATTATTATCACATAAAATTTTAGCATCAAACTCAACTTATATCAAGAAACAAAAAGGAAAAAAAATTAGTTGTGTGAGTATATGACCAACTTTAATTGTAAGTGAGAGCTGTAAATCGAACTATAATGTTGCTCATGGATGAAACAGGCATACTCTGTAGCAAATTATTCGGAGTAAAATGATTTTTGTACGGAGTGCTGCTCCTAATAAACATCGGGCAACGTCCTCGTCATGGTGCCGTGGATAAGCACGCTCCCCATTATCGGACTGACCCAGCTCCGACATCATCCACAATCAACGATTTTTCTTCCCTCCACATCCCTGTCGTCGATAATTCAGCGCGGGCAAAGAAAAAGGAATCGCTAATTTTTCAGTCATTGAAAATTAGAGTGCTTTAATCGATCGTTCATAGCCCTTAGATCTACTTTGTAAATGATGATAGTTGATATAACAATCTATCTCAATCTACATTTTCGATGACAAACGTTTCAGCTATGGACGAATATTCGCCGATGCGTCCAGTCAGGAACGCAAAGCGACATACGCGCTGACGATACCGCCCGGGCCTCACACATTTCTTGCGTCCAGATCCAGCCACAGCCCAGAGGGCAAGGCAGCGATCGAGGCAAGAGAAGCACGCAGCACCAACTGCGTTACGCCTGCCCAGCAAGGCAGCAGCAAGCGGCCTTGCCAGTGCCCGCGGCGCGTGCATGCCGCGGCTTCCTGCCCTCCTGTCTGTCCACCGCTGCCTCTCTCCGCCTCCGATCTTGGGGCGGTCCGATCCGCGTCCCGTGCGTCTGCTTGCATGCGCCATGACAGCCGCAGCAAAACTGGTGGATCACCAGTGGTTCTTCAGTCACGCCACCGGCCACGGCTGCCTGTCAGCCCGCCCATGGAGCGGTTTAAGACCAACCGCGGAAAAGGGCGAGTCCGCAAGGCGAGATAACAGAGACTGATCAACGCCGCGAGGCCTAGAATAGAATGCTTCGGTGTCCGTCTCGTTTAGCTTAACCCAACTCCGGTGTGTCCGTCGATGATTGTAGTACCAAACGACATTGATTCAGTTTAGACCTTTCGACTTTCGAGGAACAAGGTTATCCAGTCCGGATTCGCGACGCGTCTGCTTTTGGACTTGGGCGCTACGCTACACACCCTGATATGGAAAATGTTTCACCTGCTCGTTTTGACCAGACGCACGCACACGATCGCGACGTTCTTGCTCACTAATTGTACTCTGAGGTTAACAGGTGTCAGAAGTTAGAGCTTCAGCTATACTAACTCAAATGAAGATAAACATGCATTAACATTTCATTTGCACGAACCAAAACTACACGAAAGAAAATGTGCTGGAGCTGAAAATCCAGCGAGAAGACCCAGAAAAATCGGTGCGGAAAAGCGTGAAAGAAAAAGCGTCGAGGCGGCGGCCCCCACGGTCCCACCACCACCCTTCGACCCTCCTCTCCCCTCCGCCTCGCTCATGTCTCTGTCGTCCGCCGGCCACCACCGCAACCTCCAGACCCGCCAGCCCCCGAGCCCCGCGCCTGCCGCTGGTTCCAACTAGATGCACCACCACCACCACATCCCCGTCGCCGCTGCCGCCTCAGCGGAGGCCGCGGCGACGGACGGGCCGCCGCCGGCGGCCGTCGACCCCTCGTCGCTGTGCATCCACATCCCGTCGAGCCCGCGCCACGCGCTGCCGTCCACCCCTCACAAGCGCCCCGTCGTCATGAACTCGTCGTCGGCGTCCACCCCGACGCGCCCCTCGCCGTCGCCCTTCGCGCCGCCGCGGAGGCGCAAGGTGGTGCCGGCGGCGGGGGGCCCAGCGGCCGTGGGCGCCGTGGCGGCGAGGCATATCCTCCGCTGCCTGCACCTCCGCATGCGCATCCTCCTCCTCGTCTCGCTTCCCACCCTGTACTTCCTCTTCCCGTCCCACGCCGTCCTCCCGCGCTCCCTCCTCGCCGACTTCCTCTCCGCCGCCGCCTTCTCCTGCGTGCTCCTCCTCCTCCTCTGCCTCTCCCTGCCCCGCCTCCCGTTCGCGCTCCCGCTCCCGTTCCCGCTCCGTCGCGGGCGCCGATCCCCCATCCTTTGGTCCATCGGCTCCTCACCGTCCGCCTCCAAGTCCACCCCCACCACCGGCCATTTCGTCCAGCTGTACAGCAACGGCGACATCTACGAGGGCCAGTTCCACCGCGGCCGCTGCACGGGCAGCGGCGTCTACTACTATTACATGAGCGGAAGGTACGAGGGGGATTGGGTTGATGGCAAGTATGACGGCTTTGGCGTCGAGACCTGGGCGAGGGGCAGCCGCTATCGAGGCCAGTACCGGCAAGGGCTCAGGCACGGGCATGGTGTTTACAGGTTCTACACAGGGGATGTGTATGCTGGAGAGTGGTCCAATGGCCAAAGCCATGGGTACGGTGTGCACACCTGTGAGGATGGTAGCCGGTATATTGGGGAGTTCAAGAGGGGCGTCAAGCATGGTCTTGGCCACTACCATTTCAGGTTTGGGATTAATTTGTATTTCAACTCTGCTACATATTTTACCCTTGCCGTGTACATAAAATTAATGTGAACTTCTGGCCATGTTAATTACTAGTAATTGCTCCCGTTTATCTGTGTCCGAACTAGGCTAAATGATTTTGTAGTGGCATCAATGTTTGATTACTATGTAAATCACATAGTTTTTATGGCTGTTTTCTATGCTTTGATTCTTGATTTTTAAATTGGTGTGTTGTTGTGGTAAGTGGAACTTGTAATGCCATTATTTATGTGATGCGTGAACTTGATGTTGTGAGATTGAGAAGCCAGTAAGCCACTATGAGCTAGAACTATACTCCCTCCGGTTCAAAAAGGAGTTTTTTGAACATTGTCCTAGTCAAACATTGGGAATATAAATTACAAATAAGTTTTAACTTATTTAAGTTTAGAAATGTGAAAATCATATGATTAGATTTGTCGTAAAAATGCTTTCATAAAAGTACTATCAAAATGATACTTTACTCTTTTTCAATACAGTGATACACATCTCTCCTGAGTGTTCTAGGAAAAAAAAATGCATCAATTCATCTGTAGAAGGTTTTCAACCCAACTAGTCAGCACATTAATTCTGATATCTTCTTCCTCTTCCCCCTTTTTTTTTTGTGGCTTTCTGATGAATACAGTGTTTCCATCTGCTAAATTATATGACATCGTTAGATGGTTGTTTCTGAGGATATAGTAAATGATTGGTTACAAAAATGTCAATTTAGGTTTATATTTTTGCTATTCGCGAATGAATCTGAAAATATATTGATAGTCTGTTATCACTTATGTACCTATATCAATATGTCCATTGGAAGGCTTATACAGTGTGTATATGACACTGCAATATATGGTATGCACTTAATTTTTTCAATTGAATCCTTAATCCTCCAATAGAAATTTTCTCCTTTTCCAAAGAAGGAAGTGATCTTTGGTGGCATGTAGCTTTGGTAGACAGTGAGTCATTTTGTTTACATTGCTTCTGTGTTGTATATGTACTTTAGATGTACCATGTGATTTATTGTGTTTCTGCATTTTCTTTTGTTTGAATTAAAAAAGAGCAGCTCGGTGCACGTAGCTCTCACTTGCGCAGGGTCTAGGGAAGGGTCCGACCACATTGGGTCTTTTGTGTATTTCAAATTTGGAGGTCCTTTTTGTATTTCAAATTTGGAGGTCCTATTTCGTTGGCTTGATAGTTTTGGCTCTATATCTAAAAGTTTTTTTTTTCTCTATTTACTTTTACATTTTCACTTAAATGTTGATAAATCATTCTTTTCTCTACCATCTTGTAGGATATCTTTATTTATAGTTCCCTTGATGACAATCGTTGTGCTGCTATTATATTGGTTTAATTGTAGATAAAATAAATATGTGCATGACTGTGTTTGCAATATGACAATGGCCTTTGTTCAGCCTAGTCCTGTTGTACTCTTTTTCCATGTTTATCTGCTGTAGCATGTACGTAAAAAAAAAAATTTGCAACCGACTTGAGTTTGATCTAAAGTTGTGCTAACTTCTGTGAAGGAATGGTGACACCTACGCTGGAGAGTACTATGCTGATAGGATGCATGGGTTTGGAGTCTACAGTTTTGCCAATGGCCATAGATACGAGGGAGCATGGCATGAGGGCAGAAGACAGGGTTTAGGCATGTATAGTTTCAGAAATGGAGAGACACAAGCAGGCCATTGGCAAAATGGAGTTCTTGACACTTTAAGCACCCAGAACATCATCCCTGGATCGCCTATTGCTGTCAACCATTCAAAGGTCCTCATTGCAGTGCAGGTAATCTGTTTGAAGATCACCTTAATTGTCATAGTTATGCGGCCTCGTTGCTAATTTAAGATTATATTACACTATGCAGGAAGCAAGAAGAGCTGCAGAGAAGGCATATGATGTCCCAAGAGTAGACGATAAGGTGAATAAGGCTGTTGCAGCAGCTAATAAAGCAGCTAATGCAGCCAGGGTGGCTGCTGTGAAGGCTGCACAAAAGCGCATCCCCAATAATGGCGACAATCTACCACTGTCAGTAGTGTGAATATGATGCCAACATATGGTTGGCAGGGAGCTGCTTTGCGATATCATCGCATCACCATTTGCCTGATAAAAGATCGGCTTTCAGATAGGGGAAGCTGCTCAACCATCGGGTTGCAGCGACATCTGAGTCGCCGTTGCATCAAGCTTCAGGAGCAGACCTAGTTTTCTGTCATTCCTCCCAACATCTTTGTGGTGTCTTTTCTGACAGCTGAACTCCTGCTCCAAGAGGTCTCCATTGTCGAAGGCAATAGGTTGAGGTCTATAGTTTTCGTCTTCTGTTCATTGTAATACTCACCCTATGTTAGAGAAATGTGGATGCACACACCCCAGCATCAGGTGACAAAATCTCTCTTGCCTCTGTTCGATCATGTACAGAACATACATGTTGGTTGGAGAAATCAGACATGCCTGCCGGCCAATGTTTGTACTTTGTTGTTTGTACCAGAACGCATATACTTTATTATTTAATTGTTGTCGCCGCTAATTTTTTGCATTATTTTTACCATTTGTATATTTAAAATTAGTTTAATATGTTAAATTATAAATTATGTTTTAAATACTTTTAATGATAAAATAAATTAAAACAAAATATATGATAGTTATCATATTTTTTAATGACGATAATTAAATATGATATTAAAAAGTCATTAGCAATAACAGTTAAAGAACTGAGTGAGTATATATCATGATGATAAGTGCCTCCTATTGTTTTGGTGGTTGCTGCGTTGCTGTAAACTGTGACAGCTTGACTACAACAATCTCGAGTATAATTTATGTTGTAGGCCACACTATTCTCTGTGGAGTGTGGATTAATGACGGGATTGACATACTGATTATCTTTTAAAATAATATAATGAATCATCATCTAGCAGATAGGTAAATTTCTGTACGTAACTGAAATTGAAGCCATTTTCTGTTCTCTTGTTCCTCTGCGCTGATACCTCGTGCAGATCCTGCTCCCTTTCTGAAATGGCATTTCTCTGTTCGGAAATGAAAAATTAAAGGCTCTTTTAGAACTTAGAAATTTCACAAGAATCACACAGGTATTTTATAAAAATCAATTCAATTTTATTAAAAAAAAAGAAACTAGAAAATTTCCCGTGTTCCAAAGTGGGTCTAAGATCATGCAGCGCAAAATGTTTACAGGACGTCGATGCAGTATACAATTAACCATAACCAAGGTCTTAATTGCACTTTTCAGAAATGCTTAGAATCTGTTTGATTCTACAGACTAATTGTTAGTACTAAAAATTAGTCTCTTTCTCCCAAAAGAGATATACTAAAAGGAGGACTAATTTTTAATCCACCATGAACTAGGAGTAATTGTTTTCCTATTAGTCCATCTTAAGAGACTAATGGGGTTTAACAATTTGTAGGTAAAACAAAAAGTTTAAAATACCTCAACTTATTTTCCAAAAACCAACTCAGAGTATATAAATTGGTACGGACTAACCAATATTTCTTTACAGAATAGTCTAACAATTAATTCTACTTCCAAATGGACATGAACTAAGTTTAAATTACTGATTCGCTCTCGAAAATTTATCTATTTTATTATTCGCTCTAAAAAATTTTCAATTTTATTATTTACCCTCATTTTAAAAATTTTCCCTTATTCGTCCTAACTGGAGTATATAATAACAAATTTTTGTGCATCTAAGTTGAAAAATACCAAAATACCTTGAAACTAAGGGAAGTAAAATTTGATATTCTTAAAACTTATTTTTTTAACAAAAAATGATCTCAAAAATATGAAAACATATGAAAATATATTTTTTGAAATCATTATTTATTATGTCCGATGTATTCACATACATATTTAATATCAAATTTTACTTCCTTTTAGTTTTAGAGGTATTTTAATTTTTTCCAACTTAGATAGATAAAGAATCTGCTATTATATATTATATATCAGTTAGAATGAATTAGATAAGAAAAATTAAAAATGAGAGTGAATAAAAGAATTGAATTATTTTGGGAGTGAATAAGCGAAGGATAATTTTTTAAAGACAAATAAGAAATTTGCTCTTGAACTACCACCTGACTAATTTAGCCTAGACTAACAATTATAGTCATCTGCATCAAACATGACTTAAAATCTCATTTCACGCCATTGGCAACCTACGGCCGGAGCTGACCCAAGCGGATCAATCCTTCGAAAAGAAACATTGAACGCGCAGCCACATCAACTGCGGGGCCGGGCCGCCGGTTCTTCCGTCTTCTTTCCAACGCGGCAAGGCAACAACGCAAGTCGAGGCAGGCGGGCCTGACCGGCACGCGCCACCGGACCAAACTAATCCACCACCGCGACCGCACCCTTCCCTCGCCAGCGACAAGTCCGACCCGCCTCGTTGCTCGCTGACACGAGGAACGCGGCGGGATCCGCGACGAGGATGACGATGATGCTGATCGACTGCTCGGGCTGCCGCACGCCGCTGCAGCTCCCGCACGGGGCGCCCTGCCTCCGCTGCGCCATCTGCGGCACCGTCACGCACGTCGCGCCCGCGCCGGGGCACGGCGACCCGA
>BCLH01000024.1:65360-89185 GCA_001602315.1 Zoysia pacifica
CCCCCCCCCCCCCCCCCCACATTATCCGTGCAGTACTACTACGCGCGTACTGAATGAAACGAAACGCCATCAAGGCGAGATCTCCGTGCTGCTGTAACTTCGAATCAGCTCGATGGTTCGACCTAATGTAACGTAGCGTACGTACGTGCAGGCTGAATTCAGAGCCCGGGAATTGGCAGCGGCGTGTTGAGCTGAACCAAAGCTCTGGTCTGATCAGCGGAATTAACGTACGGTACGTGCGATGATGACTGATGGCGCTGCGTAACGACCCAAACAAGGGCGTTGAACTCATTCGTAGGCGTCGCCAATCTGGCTGTTACTGTCTTCGTTATTGTCCGCAGATCGAGGTTGGTGGCCTGCTGAACGATGCGTGCGTTTCGGCAACAGGATCGCTGAGCATTCTTGGCGGTGTTGGGTTTGCAGCTGCGTGAAGACTGACCGACTTTTTGCTGCCGCAGTGCCGCCCATTGAAGCCTTTCGCTCGGCTTCAAGTGGCGACGCCCGCTGCAGTCCAACTGTCCAACAGCTAGTTGACCGGTGATTTTTTTTTTTGAGATCTAGGAGTAGTTAACCGGTGATGGTGAGAAAGAGATCAGCCCGCGAGAATCATTTGTGGTAAAAGGTCACCATGCAACCAGCTTTCGTCCTCCACTACATGCAGAATTGCAGGTGGACTCGTTGCGTCCAACCAGCACCCACCCACCGTCAAGAAGATCGGTCGAATCTCGTGGTCCACATGACCGCACCGGCCGCAGCCAAATGCGCCATTCGGATGATTCTCCACGCCCCGGCGGTGTTATTAATTTTAGAGAACGTGAAAACGAGACGAGGGTGCCGGTCAGGCTCGGATCCATCCATGGACGGATTCCCTCGCTGCCACTCATCTAGGGCGTGATTGGATGGGTGGCCCGACGCTGCCCTGGCTCGTCGCGTGCGAGGCCGTCTTGTTCGGTTGCCTGCTCCCGCCTGCGAGCCTATCCCAACGCATACAAATACCGTGTGCGCGCCTGGCCTGGGAGAAACGGATCTGAGTTTCGTTTCTCTTCGGCCTAGATCGCTGGGTGCAGGTTATGTGAAAGGATTAAAGGTTCTTTGGTTGTCGTATGGTTAGAACTGGCTCGTATGAGGTGATAGAGGTTCGATACAATCAGGCTAATCGCATATATGATAGTTTATTTGGTTAAATAGAATAAGAAAAGAGGATGTTTGGTTGTTTGCATGAAACTTATATGAGATAAAAGTAAATAATAATAAATTATTTTAATATTTAATTTATATAACAACACTCTAACAACCTTTATTTTAATATTATATATCTTAATTTATTTTTAATATATTTTAAAATAAATTAATTATTTACTAATATTTTTAGTTATTGCAAGTTGCTGGCCGAAGAGAAACAAAACTCGAATCCGTTCCTCGTGAGCCAGGCCTGCACGCGGATTTTGCACGCCGCCGGACAAGCCACAGAGTATATGCAGCTAACCGAACAAGCAATGGCTGCATGCGGCTGGCCTGAGCAGCTCGCATGCACCCATCCAATCATACCGTAAAGATATTAGTACATAATTAGTATTATTTAAATAGTATTAATATATTTAAAAATATACTAAGTTTTAATTAATATAATATTGTATATTTGGAAACAATAAATACTATTTAACATTTATTTTATTTTTAAAATTTTATATATTATATTTTCATACAGACCAAACACTATCCCTTCTTAACCATAACGTGCAACCAATCAAACAACAGCCGTCACATACGCACAACTTGGCTCATCTGACCTGTCTTACCTATGTGAACCTGGCTGCATAGATTTGCTTTGAAAAGATTGAAGCGGGATAGTAAAGCAGATGGGTTGGGTTGGATTCACGGCAACTGCAGGTTGGAATGGGTGTTGAGTCCACTGTCCATGCTCAGGTCTTGTTTGGTAGGAGGCTTTGCCTTCTCTAAAAACAGTTTTGGGCTCTAGTTCTTTTTTTTGGGAAAAGGAGTTTTTATAGCTTTGGTTCTGGCTGCTTTGTCGTATTTGGTAGGGCTTCATTTCTTTTAAAAACGGTTTTGGCTCTTTTTTTTTTTGAAAAGAGATTTTTATAGTTTTAGTTCTGACTTCTTTATAAATGCTTCTTCTGTGGGCTCTTCTATTTTGTAAGAATACTTAATAAAAAAAAATGTCATGTAGACGAAGAAGTCAGAAGAAGCTACCTTTTCATGACTTCTGCTCCACCCCTTTGCTTCTCTCTAAAAAGAAGAAGAAACGGCTTCTCTTAAAACTGTTTGATACGATTTTATCTAAATCCGATAGAGAAGCCCTCGAAGAGCCCTACCAAACGACGCTTTAGTTTGCTCCCTTCCACTCTTCGTCCTGCTCGATTAGAGTTTGCTAGTTTGCGTTGATATACCGTATGTGCTCAGATCTGGTAGTAATTTTTGAAATGTTGTGGTGGAGCTCTGATGAGCTCCTTCTTCTATGGCGATGTTGTTCTGGCTGTCTGCACTTTTGCTTATGCGTTGGGATGTTGTACCCAGTGGAGTTGGGATCGGGATGTTGGCAGTCGGCCGGAGTGGAGACACGAGAAAAGAACAATTTTGGAATCTTTTTTAATGGTTAATTCAAAAATTTAAGAAAGTTCCTCGAGTTCTCAAAATTTTTCAAAGTTATCTCGTTAGTTTCGTCTCTCGTTAAACTCTTCGTGTAAATGCCGTTCGAGTTTCTCTTATTTGAGTTTGAAACATTTAATCTTTAATTTTAATGTCTTTTTGCACCATTAATTATTAGAGATTCAAGGAAGTTCTCCCTCAACTTTTCAAAGTTTCTTAAATTTGTTCGTTAGTTTTATCTCGTCGAGCTTTTTGTTTAGGTGTCCTATGAGTTTCATCGAGTTTTGAGTTTAGAACATTTATTCTCATAAATTTAATTTGTCTTTTTGAATGGTATCATTAGAAATTTAAGGAAGTTCATTGAAGTCATTAAAGTTTCATAAAATTATTCTGTTAGTTTTATCTCGTCGATCTTGTCATATAGGAACACTACCAGTTTCTTCGAGTTCTAAGTTTCAAATGTTTAATCTCGTAATTTGAATTTGTTACCATTAATCATAAAAAATTCAAAGAAGTTCCATTAATTTCCCAAAAATATTCTGTTATTTTTATTTTTCTCGAGCTCTTCATTTAGGATTCCATAATAATGTTTTTGGACTTTCCATATAATACGTTGATTGTTTGTGTCAGTCGAATTGAAAAATAGTATATTATTTGATGACCCATAGTATTTCATCAGACTGTTTTTCCTTCGCTTGGTCATTCATTAGCGTCCACTAGCGTCTGGCCGATTGGCCGTTTATCTGGTGCGGTTTCGATGGTTTGGGTGCGATTGGGTTTACTGCAGCTGCGGGGTGTGGGGAGTAATCAATTTTTTGGGTTGAGTTGGGTTTAAAAAATATACAAAGATCAACAGGGTGGGTTGGACGGGGCTATACTCATCTCCATCCATGGATGGATTTCCTCGCTCGCCACTATCTCCTGTCAAAGACCGATCGACATCCTCTATAGTGCAAGTGTAAATGTAGAGGATTTATTGTTCATAAAATTAGACTAAGTTTTCAGCCACACGATCAGAAATGAACAGCTCAAATTTGATGGTACAGTGCAAGATAAGCAGTAAAATTTTAGCGAACAGCAACGCGTTGATACTGTAGCAGAGCGTCTCGCTACACTGAATCTCTGCAGTTACTGCAGAGAATTTTATCCTCAAAGACTTCTGCCGCTACTCATAATGCGGCTAGGCTTAGGCTAGCCGGCTACATCGTGAAAGCGGAAACGAAGCCAAAGTAGGTCAAGTTATAACAATGTGGTGGTGGGTAGTGCTGCCGCATCCGTCGCCGCCGCGCGCGCGCGCGCATGTGTTGCGTCGTGCGTCAAGGCCGCCTCATCCCAAATGCAGCTGGCGCGGCCTCGCTTTCCTTCGTGACCACGCGCCCGGCTGCGTGCCTCGGCCATTGTTGTTGGCCGGCACGCCACGCTGCGTCCGGCCCGTCTCCACTCGGACCCGGCCGTTCTTCTCGCATTGTTTAATCCCAACCCAACGGCTCTGTCCTGTTCAAAGCACTCACAAAGCCAGTGTACATGTCAGAGGAACCGGACCTCTTCAAACAAAGCAGAGGGGTGTGCTTGTCAGCACGATTCTTTTTTTTTTTTTTTATCGGAGCAGCATGATTCTTGTTGAGAAACTCTTTTTCTTCTCCACGCGCTCAACCGGTGGAGAGCGCGCACCGAGCGGTACTCCGGCTGTCCGGCATCCAGCACAGTACTGTAGTGGCGCTGGACCCTGGACATAATCTCGCGAGGGAGACGACGGGAGCAGTTACTGGCAAAGCATGGCGTGCAGCGTTGCATACGTCCTGAAGCGGCCGCCTTGCTGCTTCGGCCCAGACTGCTCCTGTGCAACAAGAAGGCAAGGAGAGTGTTGCCGACTTTGCCGTGTTCCTGTACCGTCGATCGGCTACCTCGGCGATCGCCCGCAGTTCGTAAGGGCTCTAACATCTCTTGTGCGTGGGTGCGGTAGATATATGCACTGACGACTAATTCAACAGGCCTGAAGGTGCCGTGGCGCGCGCAATGCAGGTTTCTCAACGGCAACGCGTGCGTATGCGAGCACCGGCGACGTGCTCACGAGCAGTCACGGCAACAGTCGGTGCAGCACGCCGCATGCATGAACTTTGCCTGCCCGGTTAAAGCCATGGCGCGATTTCGGAAAGCGGCACCGTCCTGCCGCCGAGGAGGGCAGATGCGCCCCAGGTGTCAGTGGGTAGTCAACCGCTGCTGGCCCAGGCATGGAAAAGGCAACCGAACGGTGACGACCGACCGCAGACTGGTACCATGCCCGCTCGCCGGTGGAAAAGGCATCCCAATGCGCCATTAATTATAGTTTCTATCTTTTTTAATTCTAATAATAGATCAGTATTTTGTTTTGTTTATGTGGCAAAAAAAATTGATGAAAAAAAAGAGAGTGAAAAATGAAAAAATCATTTCTACAATAAAGAAAGACCTCTTCAATAATACCAAACATAAAAAACAAAAAAAATGCATTGGGACGGTTTTACTTAGTTTCTACACACAATTTTCTCTTAAAAAAATATAAAAAATATTTTAATCTAAATAAAAATTATGCATTGAAAAAAAATGTCTAAAATATAATTTATTATTTTTAAAAACTAATTTTAAAAACTTGCATCGAGAGCGCCCTGCTGCGGGGCTCGCGCTTGCTGCCCCTGCGCTCCCCGGCAGCAGCGAAGCATGCCGTCCAGAGGTGTGCGTTCCCGCGCTTCGCTTTAGCTGTGGATTAAAAGGCGGAACCTGCTACGCTGAGCCCCCAGCTTCCTCATCGGTCTGAAAGCTAGTCCTCGGCTGCTGTTGTAACCGACTAGCTAATGATTGTTCTATCTGCCATAATTCCGATCCGCGACTGATCCAGTCCGATGCAGCTCGGCGGCGAACTAGCGACAGTGACGAGCCATCAGCGTAAGGATTAAAAAACCTCCACCGTTCCATCGATCTCATCATAGTATACTGGAGTAGTGCTGATTAACAACATTTTACTACCGCCACCCGTCCCTCTGAAGCCATGCACCATCCGCCACTAGCCTCTGTCCCTTCTCGACGAGTCCGCGAGTCATTGCTTACTTTTTTTCTCTCTTTTTGATGATCTTGCTTTTTTTTTTCTTTTTGATGAGGGTCATAAAAAAAAACGAGTGCTGTTACCCTGGCCATTCGCTCGGTAATCTATCTCCAAGCGAGAGCTGTACTGCAGTAAAAGATGACTAAGCAGAGCACGTAGGATGCAGACTCGCGGCACACGAAGTGTGCGGAACCCAACACGCAGTGGACAGCGACGAGTGACCCATGCCCAAAAGCCCGCATCATCATTCACCTTCCCCGAAACCGACCCTGTTGGCTTGTTCGGCTTAAAGAGTAAGGATTCATTCTATTTGGATTAAGCAAATCTATTAAATTATTTATGGAAAATTTTATTAAAATAAGAATGAATTTTAGCTTATACTTGCAATTTGTCTTTCACAAATCTGTTTCGTTCTACAGGTAGGAGGTGTGTTTTCGTTCTTTATTATAAAAGACAAAAAATAGGCATAGAGTGAATTTTATTCTCATTTTAAAAAAAATTATTCCCATTCTAATAGAGATTTTTTATGAATAATTTAATAAATTTACTTGATCCAAGTGGAATGAATCCTGATCAAACCAACAAGCTCTAAGGAAAAACACTCACGAGCCCTAAAACAGTAGAACCATCACCACGTGTTCCGTCGATCCATCCACAGAAATACTACTAACTAGAAAAAAATTCTGTGACATCGATGCTATGTGGTATCGAGTTTAAACTTTAGTTTATATGATATCATAGGTGATTAATATTAATACTAATTAAGTAATGTTGATACTCGATGTCACATAGCATCGATGCTACGAAATTTTTTTTCCCTCCTAACTCATGTCGTCCCTGTCTCGGTCCTGGCAGTTTCCCTTTTGAGCGGATGCCTGCGTCGAGGCATGGAAACACACGCAACATGACTCACCCCGCCAGGCTATGCCGCTTCGAGATTTGCCTTCGTTGATTCGTTCTTTCACTCCTTCGTACCACTAATAACCTACTCTCGTAGTTCTTTAATTGATGTCATCATTGACTTTTAAATTCAACTTTGACATTTATCTTATTCAAAAATTTTGATAATTTTTATATTTTTTGATATAATTTGATTTCTTATTAGAATTTTTTGAATCACAATTTAAAATTTTACATATTCGGATAAATTTTTTAAATAAAATAAATGATTAAAGTTGAATTTAAAAGTAAACGAGGATGTCAACTAAAGAACGGAGGGAGTACCATGGATCAGAAGACTTGACCTGAAAATAGAAAATGTGACAATGACCTGAAAATAGAAAATTAAAAAATGTGAGATATTTACTGATCCCTCTGTTTTTAAACTTCTAGCATCAACTTTGACCATTTATTTTATTCAAAAAATTAGTTTAAATGTATAAATTTAAAAGTTGTGATTCAAATATCTCTAATGATAAATCAAATTATAACAAAATATATAATATTTATCAAAGTTTTTGAATAAGACGAATGATGAAAGTTGATGTTAGAAGTTACCAGCGATATCAATTTAAAAATGGAGGTCAGTATATGTAAAGTTAAGAGGGAGAGATGATAAACTTCCATGAGGTATAGTTATATTTTTGTATGTTCAATGCATTTAGAGTGATAGTTTAAGACTTCTATCTTAACATTAAACAAACAAATGGCTACCATGTTTTCTTTGAAAAATTATGAATTACTACACAACTATATACGTTTAAAAACATAGACCAAAGTATAGTCATACACTTATGTTTTATTAAATTACTCGTATCTACCATTATAAACTGCATCTATATGAAATTTAGCAAAGAGATTCGTGCGTCTTCTTTTTCTTAACGCTGTCATGTTTATAATTGATTTTTTTTTTGTGGCAAAAGGCCAGTTTTAAAACTGAGAAATGTGGGCTTGGTATATTCGGCCCTTGTCCCATCTTCCTACTCCTACATGGGCCATGGGCCATGACTCTGTCACGGACTGTGTTGACCTCCACGGCGCATACGATTGTTAGTCAAAACTCACAAGGCCTGCTCATCGACCATGGCCAGTAGCAACTTTCGGCGAACCATTTGAAGCCCAGCATACAGCTGGGTCGGCGGCGGCGCCAGACAGCCGAGGACCAGAGCCCGCGCAGGCGGGAGCGAAGCGGCCCCCGGGATCCGTTCCTCGGTTGTTGGACGCGGCAAACGGGCTTTTTTTACGTTTGCAAGCTCCAAGGGGCCACGCAATCCAGACCATTTCGAGTTCGACAAGCCCATGAGTCGAACCTTGTTTTGGGCGTCCGCACTTCCGCTGATGCGCTAGTCGACGTCATTCTGATCGCGCATATCAACTTCAGAGCTCGGAACACGCTTTCTTCTTCCGATCAAAAGCGGCACTCTAGCAGAGAGATGGAACCAGAGAATCTATGCGTCGGCGAACAAAGGCTGGTCGCGGCCGGCCACTTGCCGCGGCGCGTCCTCCTGTTAACCACAAGAGGCGCCACCTAGCTATACACATAGGCGATCGAGGAGGAACAGATTCGATCTAAACATGGAAAAGGGCTCGGGAAATAGGCGGAGTGCGGTAGTGCAGGGACACGTTTCAGCTTTCAGATCCCCTGGCTTTCGGTTAGCAACTCGTGAATGATGCTGCGTTTTATGTTTAATTGTGTCACCGTCATCTGCATCTGCTTTCATGAACAAAGCAAAATAACCGCAGAGAGACGTGCACTGCAGAATTTAGTTTTCTTCTAGAGAGAAGAATTGGTGGTGTTCTTTGAAGTGCTGTCATTGCTGTGGGTTCTTGTTTCAGTCGAGTTGTACACGCATGGGAGAAATTGTCGCAGGGCAAGGACGCATTTGACACGGAGCTCTGTAAGCTTTCCCAGGCACTAGCTAGCGTGGCTTCAAAACCAGCACTGTAGCTTGCTTCTCTTCCCTTTTAACAACTGTGCAATTTCGTGGTTCTAGCTAGAGCACATCTCATGATGTTTTGCTCAGGGTTACGAACCAGTGAAACTATAAATGCGGCATTCTGTGTTCAATTAGCTACTCCATGAATTTCTTTTGCCATTTATCTCTGAGAAACAATCATTTCGGCGTCAAAGACCACATACACGCACCAAATGATTTGATTGGAGAAAAGAAAGACGATGCCCTCAGTAGTACTCCTGATAATTCACGCAAAAGGATCAGACAGGAAAAGACGTCCTCCTACGACTTACTAGTAACACGGATCAGGGAACAAAGTCTAACTGTCTACTCCCTCTCTCCGTTCAAAAATTGATGTCGTTGTTGCTTTTTAATATTAAATTTGATCTTTTATTTTATTTAAATTTTTTTAATAAATATTATATATTTTGTTATAATTTGATTTATCACTAGAGATATTGGAATCATAACTTAAAATTTTATATATTTGAGCTATATTTTTTTTAATAAGACGAAAGATTAAAGTTGATGTTAAAAATTAACTACGATATCAATTTAAAAACAGAGAGAGTACGCGGCATCATAGCTCTCGAAATTTTTACAACTCACATTTTATTTACACGCTGTCAATCTGATCCAGCCGTCCGATATCCTGCATCCAAGCCTGTCGTTGATCGCTCGGTGGTCCTATACACGCATCAGTACTTACCGTGCATTTAAGACGCATTCCACTAATTCAGCTGAAACAGAACCAAAATTATGCCCAAATAATTATATTCTCTATCCAGCTTAAAGATAGATAGCCAACAGCATCATCGTCTACGGAAGGATCTGATTCCCTCTTCATCTGCGAAAGAAGCGACAGCGACATAGAGGGGGGAGCAACTTCTCCGTTGTGCATTGCGATAGTAACGTGAGTTACCATGCGCCCAAAATCGTTTAAAGATTAATCTCTATTCTTTAAAAAACATAAATTCTCTTTCTAAGTATATACGGTAAAGTATCTTTAACAAAAATAAGTTAGATTACGTAAAAAAAATACACTCAGAGTTATTTTTTTTTATAAATCTGACACATAAAATTTTTACACAACTATTTTATATAAATCTAACGAATAAGATCTTTTAAATTTTTCAGATTTTGAACCTATATATTATTATTAGTTAACAAAATACAATTAACTAAAATAAATATATGAGATAAAAAAGTTATTGAAAACCAAAATAAATTTATTTTAATATTAATATATTATTTTTAAAGTTAGTATTTTTTAAATTATAAAATTAACACGGACATTAAAACTAGTCAGTAAAATGGAAGGATACTTGATCAAACTCCTCGCTGCAGCTGGTGCTGGACTGCTGGAGCAGTAGAACTGTTGAAGCAGGATGCGTGCATGCAGACCGCGCTCACGCATGTCAGCTGCACACAGCCGGCGCCGGTACAGTGGCAGGGCGGCGTGGGGTGGGGGTAGCCAGTGATCCACTGATTCAGGTCTGCAGACTGGGGTACAGGACTGAGTGTCCAACAGTGTGACCGTGGGAGTGCACTGTCTGCGGTATCCGCCAAGTCAGCCACGCACTTGAGAGGCGAGGGCAAACCATCATCGGAGCCGGAATAGCGCGGGGTGTCAGCAATGTTTATGATTTGGTTTGAATCTTTTAAAAATTGGTTGAGATCGATTTAACAAAAATTATAAAATAAAAATAGTTAAAAATGTTTTAAATTAAAATTTTAAAATTTGAACTCGCTACAGTAAATCGATCGGTTTTTTCGATTTATTGAGTGGTTTTATTGATTTACCGATCGATTTTTGTAGTTTCAAATTTTAAAATTTAAAATTCACAAATTTCACTAGTTTATCGATCGTTTTACCATTTTTAGTACTTTGAAAATTTTTAAATATTCATTTTTTTAGTTTTTAAAACGAAAATCAATCGCCTCATAAAACTAGACCCAAGTAATTTCATTAAAAACCCTAAAACCTTGTATCTCAGAAGGCGAAGGGAACTGACCGGTGCCGGGCTGGGAGGGAGGAAGCACCTCCATCCGCGGCAGGCAACAACGAGGCAGGCAGGCAGCTCGTAGTGTTCGCATCCGCGTCTACGTCGATCGGTCGCTCTGACCGCAGCTTGTTCGGTGTCGTCATGAATCCGCTGAACCTTCCATACGGGATTGGGGTTTGGAGAGGCAATCTGTATGTAACAAAGATCTTATATTTCAACGTTTCAAAATATAAGTATTTTTACAAAGTCAAATTTTTATCATTTTAATCAATAATAATATATAATTAATACTTTTTTCATTTCAATAGAAACTTATTTTTAAGTTTTTATTGACTAAGACTTTAACCAATAATTTTAATAAATTTAATAAAATTTAAGAATATAAATTATTATATATATTATGAAAATATTATTTTTGACGAATTTAAAAGTACAAACTAATATTTTTAAATTTAATTAAATCTATAAAAATCATTGGTCAAAATGTCCATCAACAAAAGTTAGAAATAAACTTCTATAAAGACAAAGGTAGTAATGTTTTATCATATAAAAATTATATTTTTTGAATTCATCATAAAATAAGTTTTCATAAAAATTTATTTTTATATTAGAAATTATATAATATCTTAAGATATTATTAGTAAAAGTCAAAATAGTTTGACTTTATTAAACTTAGAAATGCTTACTCCCTCCGTTCTTAAATTCATGTCGGTATTAACTTCTACGACTAACTTTGATCATTTGTCTTATTCAAAAAATTATTCAAATATGTGAAATTTTAAGTTACGATTCAAATAACTTTAATGATAAATTAAATTATATTAAAATATATAAAATTTATCAATTTTTTAATAAAATAAATGATTAAAATTGAATTTAAAAATTAATAGTGACATTAATTAAAAAACGAAGGGTGTATATTTTAAAACGTAAGGTAAGTCCTCGCTCTGGTTACGTGCAAGGAAGCAAGGGCTTGACTTTAAGCCAAGTCGGCTGCTCTCGCAACCCACCAGCAAATGGCGAGACGATCCACAGCAGAGCATCAGAGGGTAGACGGGGCACTGCCATGCGGGCCTTCGGTGGGACCCACCATCTGTGGCCCATGAGATAGTGAGGAGTTGCCCTCTGACGCTCGGCAGTGGATTGGTTTCCCAGCAAATGAGGGTGATGAGGAGAAAAGCGTGCTGGCAGTGAACGGAATCGGATCCTATTCCTCTCCCCGGCAGCGAACAATGGATTGCCCTCACAGCTGGTGGGCCTCAGGAAAGGCCCACTCGCCAGGCCGCCATTTTGTTCTTTTTTTATCAACAGTTAGTTTAAATTTGAATTAAAAAAGAACAGATAGAGTAGTAATTGGCTTGTCTTTCAGAGAGTTCTCTTTGCAGCAATGGCCGTGCAGGGCGATTCGGGATCTTGGTTGCTTAACGAACAGAAATGTTTGTGTTCAAATACCTCGCACTACGACGTGGTTTCACCTTCAGGGTGCAGTGCGTGGGCAATTTGGACACAGAAGCTGCCGCACACGGTGTATGGTGCTCCTCCGTAATTGTTTAGTACACTTTGGCCAGTATTAGATCTGGACAAACGCTCTACACACTGCCTATCAGTACACATGGATGGAACACTCTGTTTCTAGCTTGTTGATCTAAGGAAAAGGAAAATGTTTTGAACCTATTTGTTTCACTGAATGGAGTGTCTATTTCAAGCTGATTTATTGAAAAAACAATCCACTCTTCATACATTAATATCTTTGGGCCCCAGCAATCCCAGTTGAGAAAAATCTAAACACCACCTTCTACTAAAACATTTCCTACTAGGTACTGACATCTGCCACTTTTTATAGAAAATAAATGAAGAGGACTAATTTGCACAAGAATCCAACGTCTAACACCTGGTCCACTCCCATCCTCTCTCCTAAGCAAAGAACCAAGGCGATCGCCCTCGACAAATTTCCCGGCAGAAGTATAAATCGCAAGCTGCCATGGGCAGTGGTGCGACCAAGACAAAACCACACTTATCAGCCGACAGCAATCGAGCAAGCCGCAGTGGCACCACTCCTTCGCCACCGCAGCAGCTAAGGGAGCAGGCGGGAGGACGGGGCGAAAGAAGTGGTTGATCTGCTGATGGCTTCTACTGCCGTCCAGTCGCCGCCGTCGCCGGAGACGGTGCCGGGACGGAGGGTGCCGGTGGTGCCGCGGATGGCGGACGACGGTGGTGGAGCTGGCGGCGGAAGACGGGACGCGCTGGGGAGTGATGGTGGAAGCCGGAGCGGGAGCGTGGCGGGCATCTCGCCGAGCATCCTCATCATCGCCGTCATCGTGGTGGTGATGCTGCTGGCGTCGGTCGCCATCCACTACTTCATCCGACGCATCTGCCGCCACGTCGGGCCGGCGGGGTCGTCCGGGCAGGCACCGCCGCTCCCGCTAGTGGCGCGTCCCGCGGCGGCCGTGGAGCCCGTCGACCAGGGAGGAGAGAAGGCGGCGGCGGCGGCGGAGGCCGAGGCAGAGAGGCTCATCTCGAAGCTGCCGCTGTTCACGCTGGCGTCGTCGCTCGCCGCGGTGCCCAAATCGTCGAGGGACTGCGCCGTGTGCCAGAGCGCGTTCCGCGACGACGACGAGCTCCGCCTCCTACCGGCGTGCCGCCACGCGTTCCACTCCCGGTGCGTGGACCCGTGGCTGCGCGGCAACCCGTCCTGCCCGCTCTGCCGCTCCTCCATCGCGCTGCCGCACCCGCCGCTCCCCGAGCTCCTCCGCGTCGAGCTCGGCAGCGTCAGCAGCCGCCGCTCCAACCCGGACGCCGCCGTTCGCGCGTACCCGCTGCCCAGCTTCCCCGGCTCGGAGTCCGAGTACCTCGTCGAGGAGGAAGTCCAGGTCGTGCTGAAGCCGAGCCCGAGGGCCGCCGCCGGGTCCAGCGAGCCGCCGACGCCGAGCCAGCCGCAGCGTCAGCTCGCGGCCGTGGAGCGCGCTCAGCCGTCGTCCGTGGGCGTGACCCCGACGGCGTCGTTCAGGTCCGCGGAGCGGTCCAGCAGCCGGTGGAGCAACCGCTGGAGCAACCGGTGGACCAGCGGGCGCTGGAGCAGCCGGTACGAAGCCGGGACCGTGACCGCCGCCGCGACCGCGGAGTGGTGGTGGGACATGGACGGCGGCGCGGCGCCGGCGCCGCGGCGGCGGGAGGCCGACGAGAACAACGCGTCGTTCTACGGGTTCCTGCGGTGGCTCACGGGGGCATACTAATTTGTAATCACGCGACGTCCTGTCCAAGCTTCCATGGCACCACAGCTTCCCCCAGCGACGGCGGCGACTACAGGCGGCGGGCATGCGTGCCTTCCGAAACCGCCTTTTCTCCTCACGAAGCGAAACGAGATGAACGGCACGGGTGGCGGCACTTCTTTTCGAGGATTTTGTTTTTATTTTTTTCTTGGGTGCGGGCGAAGGGTGGATGGAATTCGAGATGGGAGAGATGCCGTGCGGATTTGAAAACTGCTTCCGAATTGGAGAATGTCGGCGGGAAGCCTGAGGAATTCGGGGGGTTTTTTAGGCGGACGCAACGCCCGCAAATCTCAAGCAATCATCAGACGAAATGGAAATTTCCTCAAGCATTGCGTTCTGATTATGATTTCTGACTTTTTTTTTTCTGTCGCGTTTTGATCACCGTGCAATAGAACTGATTGATTGGATTTTTCTTTTTTTGTTTGGTCTAAGTACGGATATCACACGAGAGATGCTTGGTTCAGTTCATGATCTCAGTCAGTGAGCGAGCGAGACCGATGAGACAGCAGGTCAGTCTGGTGTGTGTGTAGTTTTGCCCCTGGTACAGCCAAGCACTTGATCCCGGAACGTGATTTGCTGCCGCCGCGAGAGTACTCGAGAAAGAAAAGCGGAGCACATGGGAGGTTAGGAGCTTGGTGGTGGTGGTCCATGATCAGATTACGCGCAAGGCAACAAGAACTCTTCGCTTGAGCCTCTCCCCTCCCCATCCCAGTGGAAAAGGACCCGGCTGTCCCATTGTGAACCAGATGCTGTCCTGGCCGGCTGCTAATTCAGCAGCGCACATGCTCTATCGTTACAGGGTTTATGATTTCTTTTTGAACCGTTTGATGAAAATCGTAAAAACCGTAAAAATTGGTCGAAAATTGTTTCAAATCAAAAATTCAAAATTTGAACGAATTGCTACAGTAACCGTTTGGTTTCACCGGCTAGCCGAACGGTTTCAATGGTTAGCTGACCAGTTTCTTCGATTTTTACGGTTTTAAATTTTAAAATTTGAAACCCACCAGTTTTAACGGTAAGCCGAGCAATTTTAACAGTTTTCGGTATTCCGAAATTTTTCAAATTTTTAAAATTTTTAAAATAAAAACCGATTGTTTTGGTGAAACCAGACCGCAGCGATAAAATCGAAAACCGCAAAAACTGAACGATTTACTGTGATTTTGTGAACCCTGATCTTTACTACCTCTCCGCACTTTGCTACGGAGTATCCCAGTGATTATTCATCGTTGAGTGGGTACTCAAAAGGCGATGCGTTGCATCACTTGCATGGCTCTGATTAACCCCCCTGCATGGAGTACCGCAGTAATCGCTTAATCAAAAAGGCGATACGTGCATGGCTCTTTGAGTGTACCCCGGTGGCTTGACCTGCCTTGTTGCCTTGCCACTTTGCTCAGTCGCTGCTCCTGTCCCGCCCGGCCCAGCAGTAGCCCCTCCCACACGGCCGCCACCTCCCTCACCTACCTCGACGGGATCAGCCCCCGTGACAGGGAAAAAAAAATTCCTCCTCTCGGCCTGGTCGCACCGCCTCCTCCCTCGCCGCCAACACCGGCCTGGCGTCTCACCGCCAAGCTCCCTCCCTCCCCTCGCACCTCCGCGTCGCCCCCTCGCATTCCGCTCCGCTGGAATCGTGCTGCCTCCGCCCCTTCGCTGCTGCCGCCACCATGTGCCATCGCTACTGCCGAATTCTTGATGTCGGCCCGCCCCCCTCCCCAGTGGCGCGAGTCCTCCTCCCCGCCTGCTCACCTCTGCCTCAACCGTCAATCACACAGCACGGCAACGCAGCTCGTTTCCACATTTGCGTAGTGGCAGGGACTTGCATTGCTTGCCTACATCAACGCTGAGTTCACAGACGAGGACTTTGCCAACACAGTTTCAAGGCAAGGAGTTGCGTCCCCAAAGGTGATCGGGAGATCCTTCAAAATACTAGGACACCATCTGAGCACAATAACCCAAATGTAGCAAGATCATTTTTTTTTTTTCAAAAAGCTCATCAACTCTTTACCGGTAAAGAGCACCCATTCTCTTTCGGTCACGCCTTCAGGAACTACTGACTTTCATCTCCAGGAGATCAGATAGATAACCTGCCAACTACATCAGAAAGCATTATTTTTCTGCAATGGTGTGATCATATGAATGCTACATATGCTTTTCGTTTACAACCAATTTATTAACTTTTCTGAACAACCGTCTACTCTATTAGCAGAATCAAAGAGTTCAAGCAAAAATAAGGTGTTCACTATCAGTACCTAAAAACCGTGAAAATAGTTTGAGGATGGCAGATTCATTAGGCGTCATTCGTGTTATTCCGACAACACAACACTCTGTTCATATTGACCCAATCACATCAGCTGAAAAAAAAAGATTGTAAATTAGTTCTTTCATGGCACCGCATTGGGCCTATGATCTATTTACAGTTTTTGTATCATGGTATACAGACATGACTATACTCTTTGTTTGTGATTCTTTGCTTTCTTCAGGCAATTTTACACATTTCTGTGTTTCAGTTTTGATACACAAAATTTCACTGGAACAGATTAACCAATATGCAGTCAATTTCTTTGCCTTTCTCTTGCGTACTGGGCCTCCTTTCTTCTATGATATCGTTCCGTCGTCCACAATGGTATTTTTTTTTCTCCAGTACAACAAAAGTAGTGGAAGTTTACTTCATTACTTGAGTGCTGTTTTTGTGCAGAAAAGCACTAAATTCAAGTACCTATTTGCTTAAGGTTGATTTTTTGCAATTCGTTAAAATAATGTTTTTCTTTTGCTCGTGTAGTGTCGAAGAGAAATCTATGGGCTTATGCTCCATTCCAGATTGCTATTGTAATCTTATTTGCTCATATATTCTACAATGTGGTATGAAACTCTTCCCGTTGATATATCTGATGCAAATAACGTGCGCGCCATAATCTAGTTATATTGCATTATAATTATATACAGATGAGAATGAACCCAGTCCTGGCCGTCCTGCTCTCCTCTTTCACTGGGTTTGGAATTGCCATTAGTACAATTGGTCCATGTATTTATTTGTTGTTGGCTTTTTCACGATAAGAGAAGTTTTGGAACAGGACAATGTTTGACATACTCTGGTTTGTAGAATTGCTACATATATTTGGATGTATTTTCTCCTCTTTTGCAATGGTGTCATGAATGGATTCCTTTGTTTATCAAGAAACTGGCATAGCTCATTGTTATGTCTTCAGTTAAAGGATTTAATGGCATTACATGTATTTTTATTTATTCCGAGAATGCGACATATCTTAACCCTTAGTATCAGCAACGCACACTAAAGAAGGGCCATCATTCTGCAAAGGTATACTAACCCTGTATGTGTTTTCATGTATAATAAGCAATTACTACATATGTGAAACTATATTAGTGTTTCTTAAGAAAATGAGTCTCTTTCCATTTTCTGAAAAGAATCTTCAAATTTAAACTGCAGTAAATAGGGCTAATCAAACTTCTTTAGCTGAATCAAGGTTGAAAATCTCAAACACCAATTCCTAAATTCTAATTCAGTGATCTTGTTTGTTCAATTATATATAATTTCAAATTTGATTGGAGTTTTAATATCACAAAATAATGATACAAGTATTTATGGTTTTAGTCAGAGACAAACTTATTTAACTTTAACAATTAATAATATTTTATCATATATAAATTATGTTACTAGATTCATCATGAAAAACCTTCATAGTATGTAACTATTTACTTTAGAATTTATTTTTTTAAAGATATTATTAGTCAAAATTAATAAAATTTGACTTTAACCAAACACAAAAATTCTTATATTTAGAGATGGAGGAAGTAGTGAACTACGTATATTGATTTTGTACTAGTTTTTTTTAACAAATTTTGTGCCATTTTATACATATTAATATGACACTGTTAGTGATAATTAATTTTCATGATAAGCTATTATTTTTTTATAATGGAGGCCTCCATTTTTGAACTCGCACCGAGCCACCAAATTCTCAGGCGCTGGCTCGAACAGAATAGCATTGTGTTCTGTGTACTTGTACACCCCACGAGCCTTGGCTCTGCTCTGGTCTCTCCCTCCCTCCATAACTTTTCGTGGAGAACGAACCAGTCTGAAGGAGACGGAACCACGACGATAAATATCGCGAGCCGTCGCAGTCCAGTCCATGCAACGATTAGCTTTCGTTGCGGGAGAGAGACGGGAAAGAAAGCGCGAGTGCGTATACGTACTACTCGCGCAGATGCTAGCGAGGAGCACCGATGCCTTGACTTGTTTTCTTCTCGGCTCGGCGGGAAGGCAGCAGCGTGCTTCGCGACTCTGCAATTTCCTTTTCTTGCTTTATTTCCCTTTCCCTTTTCTTTTCTTTTTTTTTTATTACTTTTTTTGGGGCTCTGGTAGACAGCTCAGTTCGGTTGAGTCGATCCCAAATGTTTGTATCGGCAATTTTTACAGTCCTGTTGCTCTGGCATTGCTTTGTAGAGTTGTGTAACTAGTACTCGTGGGTCGGTAGGATGGTGGACCAAATCTGCACGAGGGAAAAAATAAGACCCGTTTGAAACATGGTTTTTTTTTTAATATTTTTTTAAAATTAAACTGATTTTTATAAAATTCATGTATAATTTTTGTAAAATTTTACCACATGAAAGTCTCGTCTCCCACAATCCGCTCCAATCCTCGCTTTCTTCGCCCACGCCTTCCATGCTGCTGGCGACGTTACAAAGTTGGTTAGTCATGTCCACAGTCCCTGCGACGCCACGCCACTCCTCACGTACGTACGCACCGTCGATGATTAATTTCAACCAGCTGATTGTGCACGTCCTCAATCCAAATCCCAGATCAACAAGATAAACAAATTTAAGAAGGAAATAATGGAGGAGAAGATCTTGAGTTAGGTCGCTTAATTCTGTCCCGTGTTTTGTCTCGCTCTTTACGACTCCGTTGTAGTATATCCCGTAGTCATTCTCAATTAGGTTGACCATCTATCTGCTTGAAAGCTAATCTGCCGGTCGATACGGAAGCATCATCGGTGGATCCTCGTCAGCAGCACGAGCTATGGCTAAACTAACCGTAACAATGAATCTTTGAGATGGATGGGGGTTTTGGTCCCCAAACCAGTGATCCTTCGCTGTAACTTCCACCACTGATACGATTACGTGGGCAGGGGAGACGACGAAGACGGCTGCGAGGCCAGTCCACAAGTCGTCGCCTATCCTGTCCCAACCCAAAGCATATCGCCGCCCCCGCGCGCAGGTAGTTTAGTTTGTTTGCTGCGTACGCAAACCCTCGATGATCTCCTGGTGATGGCTCTAGATCTCCTCGGAACCTAACGCGATTAGTTTAACCATCTCCGGTTGCCTGCTAGTAGTCTGCTAGTTTGGCTATGATGAGAAAGAAATGACGACGACTTGGCGTCAAGCAAGCCACCTGCAGCGTGGTGGACGTTCCTTATCTACTTCCAGCGAGTAGCAACGACGTGCTGAGTCTGCTAGAGTGATGAAAGCGATAACAGTAGGCACGTGTAATTTTCCTTTTTTTCCCCCTCCCAAGAACATCACTTGAACTGCTCAAGTGATGAGTCTGGTGACGGGTTCAACGCCTGCCACTGATGATGGTTGATGCCAGGTCCTCTTCTGTAGTGCAAAAAATTCAGAGAGCTGTAGATATTTTGTAAGAAGGCAACAATTCTCTGAATTGGTACTGTACCTTTTATTGTAACAACAGTTTTGTATCTGTATTTTTATTGTTATTTATTGTGGCTGTCGCCCTTGATCTAAGCTTTTCATTTTTTTAAAAGATGGTCTAAAATTAGACTAAGGGCCTGTTTGGCTCTCTGGAAAAGAATCCAATTCTATGAATCAGATTCCATGAATTGATTTGCTTGGAATTGAGTCATTTGGAAACTAATTCATTTCCCAACATTTTTGTTTGGCTATACCAAGAATTGGATCTAGAATTCAAATCAAAATCCTGTTTGGAGCTCGCAAGCGGAATCATTGCTTTCTCATAATGACAACATTGCAAGCTTTTTCAGAATGACAAAACTGATTCCACAATGCAAAATCATGCAAGCTTCACACATTACGTTCTCAGAATGACAATTATGCAAGCTTCTCAGAGTGACAAAAACTTATTTCAGAATGAACTAAAATCAGAAGCTTCGCAGAATGATTTAGAATGAACTGAAAAATAGACGTCCTTATTGCTTGCCAATCAATCAAAAGCTTAATGATTCAGAAGCTTGAACATGCTTCAAAATGATTTCGGAATGAACTAACAAATGGACAAATTCCAGCTTCAATAACAGTACGTAGAACTCATCCTCGCTAAACACTAGGAGAACGCAGAACTCCTCCTCGCTAAGCACGTCCTTGTCTTCTGCGTCGCTCCTTGACCATCGTGGCAGCCTCCTCGGGTGTCATGCCTTCGACACCCAGCTCGGCCAGCAGGCGTATCATCGAGGATGACGGGGAGGTGCGGGCAGGCAGGTGAGGGGGCTGAGCGAGGAAGCGGGAGGTGGAGAGAGCAGGCGCGCGAGACAGCAGAGCGGGCAGGCGCGGATGCACGCGGGGCGATGGTGGTGGCGGCGGTGGTCGAGACGGCCGGGAGGGGCGAGCGAAGAAGGCAGAGTTCCGGTTGGGAGGAGATTTCTAAGGATTCCATCGATTTGGGTCAAAATTTCAACCGGGCCGCCGAATAGGTAATCGGGAATGGACTGGAATTGACATTTCAATTCCTTTGAACTGCCAAACAAATTGCAGCTTAGAATTCAATTCAATTCAGCTCAATTCTATGTATAAAAACATGCTCTAATTTTATTCATTGTAGCTTCTCTGAATTTAGAGCTTTAATTCAAATGATGGGTTGGTATTCGATTTGAGTCAGAATTTCGACCGGCCCGCCGAATAGGTAATCGGGAATGGACTGGAATTGGCATTTTAATTCCTTTGAACTGCCAAACAGATTGCAGCTTAGAATTCAATTCAATTCAGCTCAATTCTATGTATACAAACATGTCCTAGTTTTATTCATTGTAGCTTCTCTGAATTTAGAGCTTTAATTCAAATGATGGGTTGGGGTCATCTGAATTGAAGCTCGTTTAGCTATATCCTGGTCCGTCAGTGGAACGTCCTATATTAGGCTCCTTTTGGAACACATAATCACACAAATCACATATGAATTTTGTAGAAAAAAAATCAAAAAATAGAAAAAAAATATCGTGTTCCAAAGGAGGCCTTAAAGGCTTGCTTGTAGCATAGAAATAAAAAAGCATAGAAACATGAATAAGAAAAATGTAGAATTATAGTGAGAAGACTGTAGGATTAATCGAAGACAAATTGAAATATTTTACTTATGGACTGTAGGAATCATTTAAGAATGGTAATTATAAAAGAGTATCATGGTAGAAATATCCAACTTTCATGTGTGACTCACTAAAGCGTCTAACCCACCAAGATAGAGATTAAAAAAAATCAGCACTATGCGGCCCTCTAGTTCTCATCGGTTTCAACCTCATTCTCTCTCTGAGAGTCCAAGCATCCTGGTTGCGATCCCCATCAGGGGCGACGTGCACGAGAGTAGGGGCACTGTTCGTGGCGGGAGCAGGGCGCACGGGCACGATCCATTCCATAGGCACGGTTCGGTTGTGAAGGGAATTGAAACAGACCGTTCACACACGAGACGATTTATCGACCACGTAATCATATCGGATGTCACTCGATCAAGCGAAGACTAACGATATAACTCAAGCACAATAAAATATATTACAAACTGTTGATTAAATTAATAAAATAAAAATTTTAAAAGCGCAAAAACGGTAACCTTATTTAAACTAAGATATCTTAAAAACTATACACAAAATGACATCGAACCTATAGAATGCATCTTCTAGCAGCACCCAACAGCAGCGCGGCGAGCAAAGCCCCCAACAAACATTGCCACCCTCGAGAGTTATTTCTGCCAATTGATCCAAAAGAGGAAAAGAGAAACCGCCTGCACACAAAACTACAGAGAACCAAACTCTGAGCATTCAAATGCTCAGCAAGTTTTACCCATCAATGAGACCAACTACAGCCTACTCCAATGATATGATGAGACCGACTCATATGGGAGGGCCATTTGCAAAAAATATAACACTATTAGTGAATCCTTATTTTCATCTTTTAGTGGTAAATTAAGTTCAAAGAATGTAAATTTAATTTGCATTATAACTGTAGCAAACATAGTTGCCAAGCAATTAACTATAAACTAAACAAGCAATTCATATTATTATTATTAGTTCAGTTGTTACTACGACATGACATAGTGAACAAGCGGTACTCGTTATTGTGAGGGGCAACGATTATAATCGATTTACACCAGCTATAAAAACCCGAAGTACACGACACATACGCGCTTCCGAGAGCCGTGCGTGGCCACTTTTCGCTCAACCCATAGGGCCAGTCCGAACAGGTGCACCTCTCTCGAGCACAGTCTTCCGTGCGATCACCACGCCGAATGCATTCATAGTTAGACACAAAGTTCTCCTCCGCCGCAGCCAAAAGAAAGGTGGGGGTCGTCCAACCACTGCGGCATTGGCTACATCGGTTTTCTGAGTCCCATGTCCCCATTATATAATCGGTACGTTCAAACTTGCTCAACAAGGTCACACTCGAATTGATCCTTAACCGATACAGACGGGGCTACCACCCTAAAGCTCTGCCTTCTTAAACTCTCCTGTACTCTATCCCCGCCAGGTCTCAAGTTTATTCAAGTGTGAGATAAAAAAAACCTATAACTCGCGAGTGAGGTTTCTCATTCACTTGACTTCTACCGTTTACTAGAACTCATATCCTAGCTCTACATCAAATTACCTGTACTAATATATACTCAATAGGTAAGTGGCACTATCAGACATTCTAGAGTTTCAAACAACCCTTACAACTTAATGCACAATATATTAACTATACAATACATAGTGATAAAATAAAAAGATTGAAATAGGGTTAATGCACCGGGGCTTGTCTGGGCTTTAGCAATATTAGCACAATCAAAGAGAAAGATCTTCAGCAGCAACACACGGCTCCTTAGCAACCAGATCCACCAGCTGGCCTTCCACGCCGCTTCCTTAATGCATGAAATGATATGCGATGTGATCAGGAATGCATCTAATAGCATTTTAATGTTTTAACTTGTCATCGCATGCAGCGATAAGTTCACATGCGATGATGTGCTTATGAATGCATATGAAAAAGGTTTATATGCGAATGGTTTCATGCGGAGTGAGTTTATTAAATTAATGCACTATCTGTGATTATATGGTAAGGTTAAATTTTTATATAAAAGAATGAGTTTTCCTCTAGTATTCTATTTTGTCCTAATAGGGAAACTATTTCTACTTGTTGTTAATATGGTTCTTGAAGGCATAAATTACAAATTAGTTGCTCATAATATTAATAAGGCTATAAACTAATTTCTGAACCAATTTTATAATTTACTGCAATACTATAAATTTCTAATGAATTAAATAGTACCCAGGTCTAATAAATTGTTAATAATTAATCTATAAGCCAATAAATTGTAACTAATTACAGGATGACCTATTTTATTTAGTAGAACCTAATCATACATTTTTCACATTTTTAATATGCATGATATGATGCTATGCTCAATTGTATATTGCACTTCAATTAATTAACCTAAATAATGTTATTGCATAAAATGTACATTTGATAGCTCTAAAATATTCTAAATGTTGAGAGGATTCCAAAGGTATATTATTTGTCATTTTTGGAGTTGGTATGCATTTTCTGTGATTTTTACAACCTTTCTCAGATTTTTAGGCATTAAACAAAGGATTTCGGAAATTAAGTAACAATTCCAGCTTAAGTGGGCTGAGCAGCCCACGGCCAAAGGGAAAAACAGCTGGGCTGTTCTAAGCCTGGCCCACATGGGGCAGGCCACTCGGCCTGGGCGCGCATGCGCTCGGCCCAGCGCGCTTGGCCAGGGCACGGCCCA